>UELV01103098.1:5854-19587 GCA_900490015.1 Megastigmus stigmatizans
TTCAATTATGATTTTCACAATTTTATAATATACATAATTTTATATAATAGAGCCGCCGCTTTTATATTAATTTTCGCACGCTTCACAATTTTTCGCAATTAAATTAAACACTTAAAAAAACCTTTTCTTACACTGGGATTCAACCGGCGATCTTTGGGATACGATGCATAAACCTTATTAACCACTACGCTACGGAACGCTAGCAACCCAAAATTTTGATTTAGCTCATAAAGACAAATATAAGTCTGGAATCACATGGACGCGGTACAACCTTACGCGGAATCTATTCGAGTTCAGCGCGAAAATGAGGTTTTACGATATCTATAATTCAAATGTATATAAGATATTATAATTATTTCACTATAATATCTCCTGGTTTTTAATTATATTTATAGTTATAGTACACCATGCTTATGGCAAGCGTATTAAGCGTAAATAACAGGTTTAAAAACAAATAACTCAAATTCCATGACGTCACTATAATATACCAGCGTTTCTCGATCGTGATGTCATTTTTACCCGATTTCCATACAAATTTATATTCTCGGATTCTCACGTCTCTCTCCAAGAAGCTTAAAATAAAGTCATAGGTAATACAGCTACGCCATATAAGTTCCATATACGAAGCGAACTCGCCTATACTGAATAAAATAAATAAATTAACCCAGTTTGACGATTCTAAACGAGTGTGTGCCATTATGTATAAATCATAAATACGAGATTATGAATAATTTACTTGTTTACCAAATGATGCATAGATAGCTCGACATATATTTGTTTTGCTTTGCCATTTGAAGCACACCGCCAGTCATTTTCTTAAGTATTAAATTATACGCGAAACGAATGTGTAGGTATTATAGACCGAACGAAACAATGATACGTTAACCTTAAATAAAAACAATATAAGCTTTAGATCGTGAGTTGAATCGATAACGTTAAAATTAGTTTTTGTCTCTTAAAATCTACATTCGATTGTCTTTCGTAACAGACAGACATTATTATAGTATAACCAATACCGGTACGCAGCACGACGCAATCTGATATAGTATTCAATGTAATTTATTAGCTTTATAATGATTGCACATGTGATAAGCAATATTTTTTTTTACATTCAATTAAAAAATATATAGTCTCGCTGCAGTAGACGAATATAAAGTATCGAATCCCACAATATGCTAAACTGCCTTTTAGAACTATCGCACACATTGGAATTCGACAAAAAAAAGGACATTATAGTTTCAAAATCGGCCGCTAAACGAAAAAAGGAAGCCGAGACTTTTTAATCAAAAGTCGTCCCTCGAATCCAACCGCGTTGAGCGCGCGCCTAGTCCGGCATACACAAAACTCAATATCCTATATAACAGAGGCTCGATTAATTTAGCAAATGTCCGCAGTCTATACAGTAAAAGTTTCATCCAACCGAAAAAAGAGTCTCTCTGCAGTATAAAAACGTGCGCGTTTCGACGCTCGAGGCAATTCGTATTTACCCGATGGTCCTTATATCCATCGCGGCTGCTGCTGCGCTTCACCGCTGTGCTCATCTTCAACGTTTTTCTTTTTTTTCTCTCTCACTCGCTCTCCCGTCTCCTCGAGACCGGCTGGATTATTGCATAAGCGACGTAACGCACGGCGCTAAATCGAAAGCGCGCCGCCAAGCCCAGGGAAGAAGATGAGACTGTGTACTCTCGTGGTGCTGTTTCGAGGTCGAGCGCGCGCGCGACATCGCACGAATGTTCATTTGGATATTATAGAGAGGGAACAAAACTCGACATTCGAAAGGCTCTCGCTCTTTTGCCGAGATTGAGGAATTACCCCGCGGACGGCTCGTCTGTATGGAGCTCCTCGTTTATATGCCGATTCGTCGTTTTTTTTTTGCTTCTTGCTCTTCGACGCGTGTTGTTTTTTTTTCAGTTTTCCTATAAGCGCCTTATTGGTTGAAATCGAATGATGTATAGGATATGGTTTAGAAAAGGAAAGGTAGTTTTGACCGTATTTGAGCAGGTGTTTAAAAGAACCGTTGTAATTATATACATGTGTTGCACTCTTTTTAAATTCTATGCAATTATACGAGCGCGGTATATAATGACTAATTGATGTGTATAATACGCTTTGGCACTTGCATATCGTAATGGTCGATCGATTATCTTAAAAGGATATAAGAAACGAAACGAAACGTTTGCAAACTATTGAATTGAGCTCACATGTGTGTAACCGATCCATTTCTTAAAATTTATTCATATGGAATCATTAACCTAATTTTCCCAATAACGGCAGTTATGTACTTCGCATTGCAACAATTCTGTTTTCAAACATTAATGAAACGCATTAAAACGATTCTTGAATCACTTTCTTTTTTTCCGTGGGATCGCGATGATCGGGCATATATATATATATACACGAGTGGGTCTCGAGAGGAAAAAAAAGCGAATTGCGCAAGCGCCGTGAATCTTTTCAATGCGTAATCGATCGCTGCGGGGTGATAAATATAACAGAGGAGATGAAGAATTTGTCGTGGGAAGCCCAAAGATTGGTATACACATAATATATAGGGAGTTGCGAAAGGTGTGCGTTCGATTATGTGCGCGATCATGTAACGCGTGTCGTCCGAAATCCAGTCTGATCCTATACATATATAAATCAATGATTTGCTATTTTTTGAGATGTGGGACTGTGTTACTATGTAAAAAGAAAATAGGGGAGATTGTATTATTGGCAAACGGTTAAATAGAAATCGATTATTTTTACGTTTCAAGTCCTCGCTCTGTTCGCATGATTTAGCAGGGTTTATTTCAAGAATGCCAATGTATACATATTTTAAATTAACGACAGGCCTTCGATTGAAACGGTGCTTTTTCCAACTGTTTAAGATGTTGTTGAGCACGAGTTTATGACGAATCGAGGTACTGTTTACTCGTTTATGTATTATTGCCGTATATTTTGATGGGTGATCGTGGAAACGGTACAAAAAATAAAGATTGCAATTGCCGTCTATATTTTACGATTATTTTACGTAATGTCCTTGGTGTACTCGTATTATAAAAATAACGCAAATCAAAAGTTACATCTTCATATCGTCCATGAATCGGCAAACAAAATATTGGTCGTGTGACTGCTTAAATAGTACAAATGGTTCACGTTAGAAATAAGTTATGTATTAGCTTGGAACTTCATTGGTGGCGATTGTTCAATTATGTTTAACGAAAAAAGAAATTCTGCAAAATGATTTTGACTCTAAGTAATTTTCTTTTTCAAGTTGAAGAGAACAAAAAAACTCTTTCATCTAATTTTGTTTCTTCTCGCATCCGCAGGTTACGCACAGTTCCAAAATCAATTCGATAACCAGCGTCAGTACAACCGCTTCGAACAGTCACGTCAGAACCGCAACTTTGCCCAGACTCAGCCCCGAAACCAATTCAACCAGCAGCAGCAGCAGCAGCAACAGCAACAGCAACCAAATCCCTTCCTCCACCAGCAACAGCAGCAGCAGCAGCAGCAAAGAAGCGGCGCTTCGGGTTCGGCCTCGTGTCCAGAACCGAACGGCAGATTCCCCGTGGCCTCGCAATGCGACGCCTACATCGAATGCATCGACGGTGTCGGTGAGCAAAAGCTCTGTCCCGAGGGTCTCCTATTCAATCCCGAGGCAAGGTTCAATTATCCTTGCGGATATCCCATCGACGTGCAGTGCCTCGGAAGGTCCTCGCTACGTAAGTAGTCTATTTATACCTACAAAGACTTTTTGTGTGTTGTATATAGTTCAATGTGGTGTCTGTGCACAGCCTTGACGTTACTACTGATTCTATAATGCTTCATGCGGAAGAGTATAAGATTACCCTGCACTAGGGAGGAAAATACTTATGAACAGTCCAGAACTCAAATTTTGATAAACGCGAGGTCTGGATTGGCCACTTTTCCTCCCGAGTAGCGTGCACTATGTTTTTTGCCTAATAGCGAGGACGAAAGCACAACATTCTCGAACAAGCGCGCCGGGAGAGAAAGTGGTACTTTCGGCCCGCTAGGCAAAAAAAACCATTTTCATAGCTCTGACTAAAACATGAAATTTAATTAAAACAATCAAAGATTTTAGCGAAGAATTCTGAAAGATAGCACGTGATGCATGAAAATATTCCAACTAATAAATATAAGAAAAATTACAGTTAGATTTTAATTATTTCTATAAATGTGAATAAATGTTATTAATGGAATTAGCATTGATGATCGTGGATGTATTGAAATCTGTCTGAACAGAACCAGCCCAGCCTACCGAAGACTGTCCCCATCAATTCGGATATTTCAAAATAGGCGACAGACAAAACTGCGGCAAGTTCATGAATTGCGTCGATGGCAGATCTTTTGTCTTCGACTGCCCCGAAGGCTTGGCATACAATCCCGACAGCTATCGCTGCGACTGGCCTGACCAAGTGGCTGACTGCGACGCCGAAGGTATTATCTCTTTAAATCAATACCATTTCTCTTAATGTCAGTTTCAAATAAAAATCTATATATATTCCTATAGCTCGATGTTACATGTGTGAATAACTATAACATTTTATGTATAGCTTTTCTTGGATTCACTTGTCCGACTTCGGGCCAAAATACGTTCCTGAGCTCGGAAGCGAGATTCTACAGGAGCCCAACCGACTGTCAGCATTACTATGTCTGTGTGGAGAACAGACCGCGTCTACAAAATTGCGGCGAAGGCCACGCCTTCAACGAGCTTATCGGAACTTGTGATGCTGCTGAGAATGTTACAGGATGGTGAGTGAATTGAACCATTTTTAGTGATTTAGCAAAATGCTTGCACCAGTAAACCACTAGACTTAATTTACGCGGTAAAAAAAAATTATCAACATAGATCCTGGTAAATCAGCTTCATTTATTTTTCTTACAGTGAGCCTCCTCCGTCCCTCAATCAAGACTTACAGCCAGTACGACTGGATCAATCACAACAAAATCTGAGATCATTCAATCAACAACAAAACTCATTCCAGCAACAACAACAACAACATAATTTTGGATCGTTCAATCAACAAGACAATAGAAGACCTCAACAAAACTCTAGGAGAAACCAACAACAAAATAATCAATACTCAAGACAGCGATTTTCTGCTTTTTAAACAAGTGTTCAAATGCTAAAGAGAATCTTGAAATTGAACTCATTAAGTTGTACTTTTAATGAGACGACATCTCGTTACGATTAAACCAAATTGTAAAATAGAATTTGTACAAAATATTCATAAATATTTTGATAAAAAAGCAGTACTCATCAATCTTATGAATCTATTTTATATGTCACTAGTTATTACATGGACGAGTTTCAACTTACACTTTAGACTCATGGTCCCACAATGCCGTACTCATGGCAAGCTATAAACTTTACACACAATTGATAATTTAAAAACATAGAATATGAATATTTGTCGAAAATGTTAGGCCAGTTAGTTATTGCTTAACATTATTCTTTGAGGAATTCATTGTAATCAGCTGAATCTGAATCAAGGACTATTTCCTCTAAGCTAGGTCCTTTAGGTGTATTTGAAGGCGTTTCTAAAATAAAATTAAAGAGTAATATGTTTATATACTTGTTGAAAATAAACAACTTTTTAAAATATGCAAAAACAATTTGTATTTACTTGGGATAGAACCAGTCTTTTTGTACTCCTTTAATTCTTCTTTAAATGCCTCTTCAAAAGTTTCTTGCCTTTCTTTTAATAATTTTTCTTGCTCTCGTTCATGTTTCAAAACTTTGTCTGCATGCTCGCTTGCTAATTTTTCTGTGGGTGATAAAAGAGAAATACTTTAAAAATAGAAATATTCTTTTGATTAAAATAAAACAAAATTTATATTATTCCATTCACCTCTAATAAATTTCAATTCGGATAATTTTTTCTCTTTGTACAACGCCAACTGAAACCTATGATCTAATTGACTACTTTGTAAATCTAAAATTTCTTGTAAATCCTCTAGCTCAAAAATAGCATTATCTACTTCTTCAAATAGTTCTTGCAAAGAACCTGTAACAAATACAGATTATGATCAAAAAAATTTTCTACAAGAAATGCATAAAATAAGAACATTTTAACGTCTGTGAACATAATTATTAAAATGGATGTTGACAAAAAGTTGAAAATTAAATAATGCAATATAATTCTTAAACTGTAATCTTACCAATCTGATCCATTAAAGTTTGAATAGTATTATTAATTTTTGGTATAGAGGCCAAGCTACTATTTAAAGTTGAGATACTATTCCACTGAAGTTCTAGCTTTTCATGAATTGTTGCTATTAAGGCATCTGCTTCCTGAGCTTTCTGTGCATTTTCCTCAGCCAATTCATGTAAGTTATTCCACTCCATTTGAAAGTGGTGTAGCATGTCAGCACCAGCATCATAGTTAACATTTCTTACATTAACTAATTTTTTGGGTTTTCCAGAAGTTTCGGAAAGTGATAATCCACGAATGCTATAATATCGTACATTTATAATGCATTTTACTTCATAATAAGTTATTAAAAATTTATAATTATAAAAAATTACAATTAAATGTAATACTGTTTAGGGAACATTATTTAACATATTTTTGAGCTGCAGAACATAAAATAAATGAAGATCAACTACCTTGCAGAAAGACCCTCTTGCATTGATTGGAACTTGTCTCGAATAGTTCCAAACATTTTGCTGATTTTTGTTTTCTAATTCACTATATTAAAATAATCACATGTTTATATATTACTTTATTTGTTGGTATCAGCCTTTTAGGCAGATAAATATCTCTTGTTGCTCTCATGTATGTTTTCGTTTCATAGGTTAGGCCTACGTCATATTTATATTGAATTGGGTTAAGTTAGGTAAACTATACTTAAATGTATATGTATACATACACACACACATATATATTATATACATATACATGCACTGAAAGGATTAAAGATATTCCAAAAGACCCAAATGATAAATCGAAAAATTCAATTCTTATACAGATACTTCTATTGAAAATTTGAAATTAAAATCGAATAAAAAAATATAAAAAAAAAGAGAAAGAAAATATTTCAATTGTTGGATATTTAATTGATAAGAAAAATACAAAATAATGAAATGCAGGAAGCCTAAATAAAACAAGAAAAGGTTTTGAATAATTTGTTTTTATTATCTCTTTTAGTCGCTTGGCGTGTATTAATAACGAGTTTTCTAATTATAATTAATATATTTAAAAATCACAGTCTTAGTTGAAGAATTGACAGCAGAAAATACTATCTGTACTCTATTCTCATCGCAGTATTTTGAATTTCATTAATTTCATATTTATATTACAGTATGGGTTTTATCGTTATTATCAATCTCTGCCTAGCTTCTTCTTCATCTCCATACATACAATACACTCTACTATCATTTACTTTTTTCGTACAATTTGTGTGTATGTGTGTGTATGTTTATTTTCTATATACAATTATCTTTAAAGATACGACGGTATGTGCGTAAATCGTAGCCCAAATTTCTATGTAACAATAAACTGGCTGTATATCGCTCCAAACGAATATTGCAACTATATTTGTATTGTACATACATTAAAAAAAATCTATCCGGCACTGATTGATCAATGAAAAATAGGGCTAACGCGCTTTGCACTTACATTTCCTACATTTTTTTTATCCCCTATATGGCATTATTTTAGATCGACAACTATCACGTCAATCCCATTTAACAAAAAGCTAATTGAACTTTTTATTTTAAAAATCGCATTTCTGATTTAAAATAAAAGTGTCCAGCACAAAAATTCCACTAAATACATCATTTCCTAATTTTTTTCTTCCTTTACATTTTTCTATGATTTTTTTCAACAAACTCCAATATACTACAGATTGTACAACAAAAATAAAAATTTCAATGTTTCTTTTTTAATGACTGAATATTACACCTCAGGCTCAATGCATTCTCCTTGTCTAAGTTTACTAGTTCGCAGTTGTGCAGTGTTTTATATATGCCCTTATGCATCAAACTTTCACTTCACACTTTTAAGAGCTATCGAGTTTGTATTTCATCTTCAAATATCATCACATAATATTTACACATAAGTCTTCTATTTACATAGGTAAATGACAATACATACAATGATTCACCATGAAGCTCATTCTCTATTCCACTAAATCGATAACATGTAAAAGCAACCAAGATAGGAGTACCTATAAGAACACTTTTCATGTTTTCCATATGTTTTTTTTCTTTTTGTTTTTCAAAAGGGATTTCACTTAAAAGATACACTAAAAATGTTTTTACATCGATTTTGCTCAGTTAGGCAAGTACCTTTTCAACGAAACATTAGTGATCATCGGAATCGTGCAAAATTTAACGTAAATACAATTTTTTTAAAGCTTATTTACTAAACAATTTCCAGTTCTTTGTCAAAAAAAAAAAAGATAATTTTTAAAGCAGTCATTATAATTTTTAAATCAATCAATCCATATTGGCTATATTAAATTATCGCAAATTGTAACTTCAATTTTCATTTAAATTACAGTCTTTAACAATTTTTATTTACCTAAAGTCAATAAATTTTTTCATCAAATAAAGAAAAATCTTTCTTTCCAAAGCCAGTGCTTTATATCTTTGGTTTCGCATGCCAAGTTAATTTCATCCTTGGAATACGAGTTACAGGTATTCGATTCCAATAGCTCGAAACTTATTTATAATAACAAAAAATAAGTTTTTAAAATGTTGACAATGTTTACATCTGGGACAGAATGAAATATATCCTTGCAGGTAAAAAGGGAATGCTCGTTTACATGCTTTGGTTTGATAAGACATCCTTAATCTAATCAAATGAAATTACTCTTTAGTAAGAGAAACTACAAATTAAATATGTAGTTTCGTAATCAAAGTAACACAACCTATAAACAATTTCAAAACGAGCATAACTAATTCTTGGCAGATTGTTTGAATGTATATGAGGAATTCAAAATATTTTACTTATTTAAACTCGCTTATATTCATTGTAGCGACGATTGAAGTCTAAAATTATTTTACCAATCTCTATAAGTAATATTTAATCTACATTTCATTACAATTGAATAAATTTCTTTAAAATTGGTTTAATAAAATAAGTAACGCAATCTGTAAATGAATTAGTTTTTAAAAATTCAAAACAGACTAATGATTAACTCTTTCAGTCATAATGTGATATAGCTCCATACCTAAATCATCTTTTTTTACATTACACATATACATATGACCATTTATTAACAATTAATAAATGAAGATTAAATAAAGTAATTAAAATCAATGTTGTCTTTTAAATATTAAATTTATTTGTATAGAAACTATGCAATCAATTCTATTGAATTATAATATTGAAATAATAATAGACGTTAATTGTTCGTAAAACTTTATAACTAAGTAAAACAACACCAATCTGGATTTTGACGAACCAATTTATTTAAATTTTTGCCAACGTTGCGACCGTTTCGGGTATGGTCATCTTCAGGGCAAAAATTTAAATCAATTGGCTCGTCAAAATCAAGATTGGTGTTGTTGTTTTACTTAGTTATAGGATTGCAAGTTTATCTTCACAAATTTTTAGAATTTAAAGCAGTTGATTCCAAATGAAATTATATATAATGACATGTATAAATGATCTTCCATTTTGAAAGCAACGATTCGGGTTTAAAAAAAAACATTAGATATAAAGTTGAAGAAAATATATGATTCTTTTTTGTTGTTTCATGTTTTCGATTCGCTATTTTCAGAAATCTAAAATAGCATGTATACAAGCATTTATCTGCCAATTCAATTGGCTGAAAGAGTTAAATAAAGAATTAATGGAAAAAATTTTAATCACAAATTTTCGGATAATTTTTCAAGACCTCAAAATTACGTGTAAAATTTCAGTTACAGTCTTTAAAAATCCTTCTATATATCTTTCTTTTAGAACAGTAGTAACGAAAAGAAACTCCTAAATAAGTTCTTGCTTTTTTATCGAGACAAAACTTTGAAAGATAAATAAAGGTACTCGAAGTCAATCTCCTCTGGATGCGCGCGTTATCTAAGAATCAGCATGCAGAATAGCAATACTGCGTATAAATTAGACTACGAGACAAACGTTGGGCTCACTGGCACCGTTATTTTTTTTTCTAGGAATGTAAAACTCAAAATAATAATAAAAAAGAAATACGACGAATCGACGCACTTTTCTATACAAAAAAGATACGAGGATAACAAACACGAAAGAAACAAATTTACGATCCTGGCTAGAGAATTTCATCGAAAATCATGGCAATCGATAATTATTTCCAATTGTATTTTTAGTTGACAAAATAAGGACCAGTTTAATACAATTGATAAACCGTTTAAATAGCATAAATTCAGAATTCATTAAATATGGCAATAAAATGTACAGCAAGTCTACCAATTATCAGACATTCGATTTATAGTCGATCTTATTTACAGTAACAGTTAAAATCATTTTTTTGTTTTAATTATTAGGGTGTATCATTATTTATAATTTTTATAAATCGCATTGTAAAAATTCTGAATTCTCCTATTTAAGAAGTTTATACAAGACTTGAACAAGTCTTAATATTATAATCAGAACACCCATTGCCATTTCAATCATGAAACTGAATAGAAAAAAATCAAGTTAAATCTGTTTGAGTCAAATAAAACTGTTAAAAATTGCAATTGGCAAACACTTTTACTTTGCCAAAAGCGTAGCATTTTGCATCATTTGAAAATCTCCAAATTAACTAACGTTAATTTTTGTAAATAAATTGATTTCTTTTGGAGCTCCACATAGTTCGATGAAAACTTGTCAATAAATGAAAAGTAAATCTTTGTTTAAGCCTCACCATTTCTTAATAAAGTCACTGTGCTCGCGAGCGAATTGTCTCAAACAGCTTTTCCTCGACTTTGAACTCATTCAACAATAGCTCGAAAAAACTTGGCAGCTCTTCAACAACTCGGTAATCGTACGCAACTCAACGACCTTGTCAACGAGACGAAAAAGCCGCTCTCAACGAAACTCTCCAGCCACTGGCTAACAACGAAATTAACAACAGCGATAACGAGAGCGAGCTGCTGCCGTCAAACGGTGATGCAGGAAATGAGCTGCTTGCACAGCTGACTGTACTGCACTTGGTCCCCGCTGATCCTCCTCATCTTGATGCCCTTGGCCTCCTTCTCCTCGCTCTCGCATACCCTCAGCTCGATCTGCACACCACCAGGGTACTCGAGACTCAAGCCGCTACCATCGATCTCTTGCCTGGAGAATATGAAACCTTTGGGCGGGGCTCGTGCGTCTATGATCTGTTTTACACGGCCGAGGATCGCTTCTGAGTTGAGACGCGACGACTCGTCGGAGAGAGTGACTTCCACTTCGGTGGGTATGGGTGTGCCAATTGGTCGACCGATACCGCGCGTTATACTCGGCCTCAGCGGATCACACGGCTCCGATATAATGAAGGATGGCAATGGACTGTAGTGCGGCAATATGTCCTCGAGGGAATCTGGCGAGGGCGACGGCGAGGGAGAACAGCCCACTAGGGTTACTTGACCGCCTAGAACGTCCGTCACCGAGATCTGAGGAGGTGGTGGAACCTGTGTGAAAAACAAGGGGATCTACTTACATATTTTATTTTTCTAATTGTGTTTCTGACGCTTGCTATATATTGTTTGATGTTAAAATAACATTTTGATCATTACGTAATGTTTCTTGTTCAAAAATTGAATTTTATGGTCATATATGGGTTTCAAACAAATTCAATTTCAATTTTCCACCAATTTACAATTGTTTTAGCAAGAAAGCCAAGAAGATATTCTCTGACATAAGAATTAAATTAGCATAAATTCTAATTTTACGAGATGCGTTTGCCAAGTATGAGTTTGAAAAGATTTTCACTGCACGCAAAAGAAAATATTTTATAGATTTACCCTTAGTACATCGACAGGATGCTCTTCTTGAATCATATCCAGGGCAGGACTATTACTAGGAGAGTAGCTCACAGGCGTTGTAGCCGGCGAACGATGATGCCTCAATGGACTCAGATCCAAAGGTGTGGCAGGCTGCTGCGTCGGAGTGCCGTGAACAATGCTACCCTGGACCGGGGCTGTGGTCAGTCCACTTAGTCCTACGAAAGCGTTCAGTGCTGTTCAAATATATATATATGTCATTTAACAAGCCATTAAAACACTCACGAATCATAAGCTACCTTTATCATCCTTACTGTGAATGATTCTATATCGATTATGGGATAAAAAGGGGAGTAATATACCTTGGGTTATAGCGGCGACGCCTCTTTCGTGGACCGGTGAACCTGGTATACTGGCTGGACTGTGAGATGGCGAGGCTAGTCTCTGTAGCTGCTGATACTCCTGTTGCAGAGCCTGGATGCCAGGTCCCGGTGGTCCCGAGCCTTCCGATGCCCGGCGCACCGGTGAGTATCTCTCGGCCGTTGTCACGTGGACGCTCGGCTCCTTATACGAGTCCCTCGTACCGGCTGTTTCATTAAAAGTCAGATGATTCGATTGTGCGTTCGTAAACGTCTTGTAAACGAGAATAGGGGAAAGTTTTTCGCCAAGAGAAAAGAATGTATGCTTCGTAAAATAATATTCTACATACATTAAATTGAAACATATTAAAAAAAATCGTCTTTAATCTGCTAATATTTTTTATTAATTTCGTGAATATTATAGTGTAGAGCCTGATGCTACACTATGTAATAAATACTCTAAATAGACTATTGAGTTTATAGAATGTAGTGACAGATTTTTTTTTTTTATTTTAAAAATTGCAAAATATTTTGATTACTTAAGCATTCTAAAAAAGATAAGGAATCATTTACATTCAAACTGAACATTCTTTTCCCAACTCGGCGAGGGAAGTCAGGTATGAGGTCAGCATGACAAACACGCAGATACATATAGACATAAGTAATTTAGACATTTTTATAAATACATACATACACTTTATATTTTAATCACCTTGCAGTTTTTGTCAATCGCAACTTCTGTTACACAAGATTTACCGTTCTAGTTGAGGATATCAATTTACAATTATATGTTAGCTATTGGGTTATAAACTCGTAATCATCAAAATTTTATAAGAATTTTTGGAAGGTATTTTAGGTTTAAATTATGGTGAGAATTGAAAAGCTCAGTTATTTCAAAAATTTGAAAAATTAAATTTACATTTATGGATTTTATACCCAATCAGTTTAAAAAAATGAAGTCCCATAAAGATGTGAAAATTATTAAAGGGTCTTGTGTAAGTACTTTTATCAATCACTTTTTTTTATAGATAATATCATTTGAAATCTAACAACTTACTAGTTTTCTATGTATAATTAATTATTTAATATATAAAGAAAGACTATTTCAGTAAATTATTACAACAACAAATTTGAACAATTACTGCAACAAATAAATTCTACAATAAATTCTGTTGTTCAATGCACCTTTAAGGGGAAGCAGTAGCGTTCCCCCTCCTCAGGCTGTTCGATCTATTTCTATGTTCCAGTTAATTTAAAAAACGATAAATCACGTAAGCCCCATCTTGCACAAAATGATTAATAGCAACGAGTACTACGCCGGTCAAGTCCAGATATTTCGCAAAATAATAAATATTAAAAGTTATAAACACATGTAGATATAATCGTAATTTTGAGGTTAGCTGTCAATGCGTAAACGCGTCTTACTGGTGCCAATTAATAGGAAAAACGACAAATCAGATCGACTTCAGCAAGCACAGGAC
>UELV01103100.1:0-19401 GCA_900490015.1 Megastigmus stigmatizans
CTATAAACCAGTAATATAATTGATTTTTTAAATACAAGTTTTTATTTTAAATGAATCCGATAACTGAAATGAATTGGAAGCTTGTTTGAATTATCGTGCACGATAACTGGACAAGTTTTCGTGAAAACAGTGAGTTATCGAGCCCCTAGCGACAGACTCGATAAGGACTCGATCGTCTTTTCTAACCTCATTTTCTGGCAGGAGCCTTGCGTGCGTTTGATAATTGACACACGGTAAATAATTCGCGTACGATAATCAGCACACGATAACTAAACGCCTGCTTGATAACTGACACACAGTAACTAATTTTCCGTGTCTGAGAGAGCACGATAACTAACTCAAATGTTCATTCTCTGTTTTGATTAAAATTTTATATTATTTTATATTATGTAATTGCTGAAAAAATTCCTACTAGTAGTAAAGGCATCAAAGTATACTATAAATAACCTTCCAAATACAAAAATTCTTTAAAAATTATTAAATTCACCGAAAACTTGGAACATGGCCCTTAATGGGCACGATAACTGACACACTTACCCTATATGTAAACACTTCACATGTGTATATAACTGTATATATCAAACATAAACATATAGAAATTAACTTTATCGATTGTTCCCAATACATCTGACGTAGGTAAATAGGTAATATATTGCCTCGTCGTTATTTAATTTCAAAAGCTTTAAGATATTTCGAGCAGTAAAATCCTTACTTTAAAAAAAAATCTCGATTATATCTACTTAGTTTTATTTTTATGTGAAATAGAAAGGAAAAAAAAATATTTTTATTTGTAACTGATTTTTATTAATTATTTCATTCTCCTCCCTTTGTCCCTTATTTTATTTAATGCAATATAATTCAATGCACTGAAAAAAACCGAATTCATCATTGTGGTTAAATATTTTATTGATTCAAGTATAATTGATATAACTACTTATAAACAAAATTAAGTCAACTAAATATTTAGTTGTTTGAAATAAATATTTGTTAGGGAATAAGGATTCAATAAAATATTTAATCACGATGATCAAAATTTTTTCATTTTCTATGTTCTTTAAGTCAGTTGTATTCAATAACTTTTATTTTAAGATTAATATGATATTTTTTAAATACTTTTTAATCCAATATTGAACAAATGACAAAAAACTGAATTTTGTCACAAAAATGGGAAATCACCTTATTGAATTTTTTGAACTATTTTTCAATTTAATTGACTTTCTGCATTTGCTTTAATCAAATAACACTTAAACACGATTTGTTAGAACCAAAATGGATTACAAAACCTCGTATCCCTAGTGGGAATTCAAAGTGTGCAAAAATGTGCGAAAGTGTGCGAAAGAGTGCAAAAATGTGCGAAAGTGTATATCAGTGTGTTTTTTCGGATTCGTACTGAAACATTTTCGCATACTTTGGCACACATGTACAATTTCGTACGTTTTTATAAAAATCAAAATTTTTAAAATCTTTTTATATACTTTTAGGTTACAAAGATCCCACACTTTCACACAGTTTCATTTATTTTGATAATAATGGAGAATTATTATAATTTATTATTTTATAAATTTATTAATTTATTACCTTATTTAATTTAAATATAAATTCAGTATAAGCTAAACAAAGATAAAAAATACTGCTGGAAGCAGTATCTATCGATACTACGGAACTTACTCATTCGTGTGATGTCATGCGACAGTGTGTTAAATTCTTTTTATAATAAACAATCAATTTTTTTACTTCAAAAATAATTGTGTTCGAAAGTGTGCATAAGTGTTTAAGAAAGTGCACTTATCGCATTTTTACACTTTCGCACACTTTTGCACATTTTAATATACTTTGGCAGTTTCACACACCTTTGCACACTTTAAATTTCCACTATATGGATGTTATTTAAAATCTGATTTATTTATATATTCCCGCCATAAATTGTAACACTTTTTCAATATGGCGATCAGTCACTCGCGCACGTTCGTCTGCTGTCTTTCGTAAAAAGTAAACAAATTCTTACTTTATCTCTGTTCTACAGAAAGCATTTGTTTTATTCGATTAGCCAAAGAAACACCGTAGTCCGAACGATAAATTATGCAACTTGTCGCAACTCGTTATTTCACCTGTGCGATAAAACGAAAAATCGTGCGATTGGCGAAAGGCACGTTGATTTCAACGTCGCCTGATCCAATCATACGGTACACATTCCTCTCACACTATTCAAGCTTTTTATCTTTCCTTTATACCAATTAAGTAAATGAAAGCCTACTTATATGCATGCGATTTACGAATACACTGTAGAAAATGCTCACATAAAAATAATGAACTTCGTAAATTTTCCTTCTCTTGAAATTTAAAAAGATATTTTTTAATATTTGAAATGATGTTTATTTCGTCCGTTCCACCGTGGCAGCATTTGTCACGCTTGTAGCCTGATTCACAAATGGGACAAATCGCACTTCTCCAATCGTATACAACGCCGCAAATATAAGTTTTTAAAAAAAAAAAAAGATTTGTAATAAGTACACTAGACTAACCTGCCTCAAGTGGTGTCGAAATTTGCAGGAGTCGTTGGTAGATAAAGGCCTCTTCATCCCTCGCATCAGACTTTTTGACAATTCGGTGAAGAAAGACCGCATAACCTCTCACCGTGTCCGTCTGCCCGCTAGCGACTAAAAGATTTGAGCCTTCCTCTCGAGTACGAGAGGAAATACACACAGAAACGAGTCATTGTGGCAACTCTAGGGGAGGAGCCATATGCACGTATGTATAGACGTATAGCAGAGTATGACGCGCGCTATCGTCTTCTACATCTCTCTCGTGTGACGTGCTCCCATTCGAAAGAGCCTTGAATATCCTATATTATGTGATCTGATAAATCTGATTATATATTATTTTTTTTATAACTTCTTCAAAACGTACAAGGGAGCGTAAGAATGAGGACGGAGTCGCCGCTCGAGGTGTCATTGTTGTTAAGAAAATGACAAATCTTGTTAAATTCATGAGGAATTCATTGACATCTGCCCGAAGAGCTATTGGTACCAGTAGCACTGATAGTTGGCTGCATAAGAATAGACTAAGATGCTTTAATACTGCTACATACGAAAGAAGTCCACAGAGGTGTTTGTCACTTTCAACACATAGTTATGGAGATTATGGATATTCAAATAGTTCAAGTCGAAGTAGGACAGCAGTGTTACTTGGAGCAAGCTATGCTTTTTTGGGATTCTTTGAGAAGAAGGAAGAAGAGAAAGAGAATCCTCTCATAACGACAATTAAACGGTCCATTCTTCTAATTCAGGTACAGAATAAATGAAGTGATGATTTAGATATCCATATGTGTTCCTATTTCTATTAAACGTGCAATAGTGGTTTATTATTAATATAGAGTACTCGAATAATACACAATAAGACATAAATTGCTCCTATAAATGTTAATGTCAATACTTAAAACTTTCAATAACATTAACCATTACTAAAATAAAAATTAAAGATCTTTGAGTATTCACTTATAATCTAAAAGGCCTGTTTAATAAAGGCATTAATGTAGAATTTAATGAATAATGTAATTTTGAGCAAATTGAATATTAAATATTATTTAATTTCAGAAAGGAGAATTTAAAAAAGCAGAACAAATGTTGCATGTAGCATTGCGTCAAGCACAGAGTCTACAAAATGAAGATGGAGTAACTTATGTTTATGATGTAATGGCTAATTTAGCTTTTGAAGTTGGAGAATTCGATAAAGCTCAAAAATTATTTAAATCTGTGATGCAAAGAGTACTTGCTAATGGAGTGTCACAAGATGATCTAAAAATGGTTCACATGAGTTTGAAAATGGCAAAAATACTGGAACACAAAGGAGATTACTCGTATGTATAGAATGCTTATTTTTAGATAACATTACTTATATATATATATATTATAAAGATTTATCATTCTTACAGAAATGCAGAAAATGGATACCAATACTGCTTAAATATTTTACAAAGCCATGTGGATAAAGGAACAGAAGATATTGATATAATTACACTATGGGCAATGAATTTAGATTGGTATGCACATTTGTTATTGACGATGTCAAGATATACCCAAGCTATGGAATATATGGAAAAAGCTTATGTATATTGTGTAAAGTTAAATGGAGAAGTTCATGAACAAAGTGTTGTTCTTCTTAATGATTTAGGATCCATCAGTTTTATGAAAGGACACTTGGATGATGCGATTGAATACTTAACTAAAGCTGCAGAAATCGGTACAAAAATTAAGACAAATCAATCTATTAGCATTTTAAGAGCTATGGGACCCATATATATGTCGTGAATTTCTTTCCAGAGGTTTATAGGACCCATATATGGATCTTACAGCTTTCCTCACTCAAATTGGCTGTTCAAATATAAAGCATTGCCTAATTATTTTTAAGGGCTTTTTTTCTTGTTCTTGATAGTTCTAAGAACAAAAGTTCTTGCTAGAAACTAAAATGTAACATTTGAAGCTATTTTACAACATAATTAATTCAATTGTTGCTAATATTAAAACTACTGAAGTTTATACTTACTGTGAAGGTTGTGATAATCAATCACATTTATGTTTAGATTGTTTTAATAAAAGTTACAAGAATCTCTGAATATTTAATATATGTTACAGAATTATACATATAAATCATATAACAAATCAAAATTCTGAACTGTTTTAAATTTAAAAAGTTACACTATTTGGCATTTTAGAAGACAAGTCCTTGTATATTAATAGCCTTAAAAGTATTAAATTAATTGACTAAAGGTTAGAAAAATAACGATTTTTTTATTTTAGGTGAAAAACTACCAGAAATGGAAGATATAGCATCTATTCATATTAATTTAGGGAACGTTTACATGAAAAAAGGATTACTAGATGAAGCAAAGAAAGCGTGTACAAATGGTTGGAAAATGTCGAAAAATAAAAAACAATTTGAGTCACTAAAAGAAGCGAAAATATGCCTTGATGAAGTAAACAAATTATTAATAAAATAAAAACAAAAAGGTTATTTAATTATATTGTTATTTTATTTTCGTACAAGGTACATACAAGAATAGAATAAATCATCTAGTCGAAATAACGTTATTATAATGATTTTTAGAACAACAAATGGAAGCATAAATCTTGGATTTATATAAATCAAAGCCATAAGTTTCAGTATTAATCAGATCTTTGTAACCAAAATCAAATAATTTTTTAAGTATGATTCATTATACATTGTATATATGTACATTAATTTTCACACTTGCACATGTGTTAAAGCTTCTGTGCAATTTTAACAGTTGAACTTCAAAATATGTATTTATCAAACTTGTAAATAAAAAAGAGTTCTGAGATAATAGTCTAGCTTTACCTATATGATAGATACAAATCATTGGATTTCTGTGATGTTTCATTAACAAAAATATTCTTTTTACCAGTGATAAGGTATAATACAAACATACAAAAACATAAAAAGTTTTGTCATAATAATCACTAAATCATTCATACTCTGCAACGAGTACCATCATATACACACCAACAAGGATAGCAATAATTTCTTTAATTGATTGCCAAAACTTTGTATCAGTTAATAATTCAGGAATCACAGATACTGTGGCAATATAAATAAAACCTCCTGCAGTGAAAGGCAGAATCCACCTTGTAGCGAGATCACCTGTTGCAAGAAAAGGAATATTAAGTAAATGTTGGTATGCCCCCCAAAAAATAAATTGCATAAATTTGTGCTGCTTACCCATTCCACCAGCAAGAAGTGAAATATAAGTTCCTAATAAAGCACCGACAGCAGTCACTAGTTGCAGCATAATTGCCTGTACATTAATAAAATGTGTAAAGAATCTCATTTAAAATTAAACAGTTAATATATTTATTACAATTTATACCTTTCGCTTGCTGCATCCACTTTGTACTAGTATGGCAAAGTCACCAATCTCATGAGGAACTTCATGTAGTAATATTGTAAACGTAGTTACAATTCCAACACTGTTTCCTGCCAAGTAACTTGCTCCAATTGCTAAGCCATCTGTGAAATTATGTAGAAAATCAGCAGCCAAATTCAAATAACCAGCAATTTTAATATCACTCTGGGGCTTCTTATCAGTTTCATTTTTCTTCTTTTTTTCACTGGTATCTTTCTTAGTTTTACTGGTTTCTTTTTTCTCTTCAACTGCATCATGATGATGATGCACATGGTCTCCTTTTATGAGTCGAACAGTCTTCTCAACTAGCAGGAACGTAATAATACCACCTAGAACGCACAAACCTACCGACATATCATGAGAGTGCCCTTCTTTATGTCCTTCCGAGTGATCATGATCATGGTCATGGTGCGGTAGAGCATGAGGAATCAAGTGCAGAAATGCATCACCGAGCAAGCCACCAGAGGCAAAACTTAACAGTATTTTTAATAATGGTTCACGCTCTTTACTATTGTCTAGAGGTACAAAAAACAATATCACAAACGGTGCGGCTGATATGAGTAGCGTTGATCCCATAGCTTGAATAAATACATCTCCCTGGTGCTCCACATAATTCGACACAGGTCTCCAATGCGGTTTCTCGTTCTCCTCGTGATGGTGGGCATGACTATGGTGACCATGATCATGACCATGCGATGGTTTTTCCGCTACGTGCGCGTTAGCTTCCCTCGAATACTTAAAACTCGGCGGCTCGCCGTTGTGATGATCATGATCGTGATCATGATGATGGTGATGATCGTGGGAGTGCGAATCACACAGAGCCGGCAAATTCAAAAATATCAGGAAGATGAAAACAGATATCAATACAACCTTAATAAACGAGCCTTCCTTTTTGTCATCCTTGTCCGACGTAGCAGCGCTCATTTTTCATAAATGCACGTTTTGAGAAACCTGTTGAAATTGAGCATAAGGAACTAAAGAATTCGCGTACAGACACCTTTTATCAATTGATGTTATAACCTAACACTTACGTGCGTGATGTTTTTGAGCGTTTCGAGTTCCACGTAACCTTTTCCTGGTTGTCTTATCAGAAAACGCTGCACGCCAACACACCGCACATCTGTGCTATCCACAATCCACGGCCACTGGTCGTAACCAAAATATAATATACTTTGCTACGTAGTGTAGCGGTACTCACGTTTATTCTGTATATAGTAATATAGTTGCTGCATCGTAGATAATAAAGCCAGCGTTGCCAGATCGCAGCGACTCATTCGACTTTCTTGAGAAAGAAAAAATAAATATCAAAAATATCCTGTTATACATCCTGTATTACGTAAAAAAGTCTTATTTTTATACAATAAAGGTGTACAATTTTTTACTTGTAAAATTATATCTTCTTATATCCATTCATATTATTAAAATTTTTAGAATATATTGAATTCGAATTGAATTATTTACAGCGATAATAAATAAATTCTAACTAATGACTTTTGTCATGAAAACAATGTTTATACACTATTAACTTAAATGTTTACGACTACGAATTCCATAATCTACATTTGACCTATCCTATTACAAGAAATGTTTGATGATATTTGTTGTATAATAAAGTTTCATAAGTATTTACTTATAAACGTTTAAAATTTTAGTTATTTAACAGCTCCTACGAATAAGAAAGTTAACTAAAAGTAAACGATATTTTATTTTCAATAGATGGATGTTCCTGTTGGAAAATTTAAGTAGATAATCGTATTTACAATGTATTTTTAAATCACTTTTAAACTTACATTTACAACAATATAAATATTGCATCCGATCGGAAGTACTTATCAGTTGTAATCTGAGTTAGTTATATGCTTATCTTACTCCTGAGTCCCTGAGGAGGAGCCGGAGCGGGCTCGAAACGTAGGGCGTTTGGGTGGTGGGGGCGATCAGATTGTCCTTTACTAATATATGTTTTATCAGGTTTAAATATAAGTTTATTTCAGATTCTGTGGGGGTGATTATAAACAAGGGCAATCTGATTGCCCATTAATATTGATTAGACTGTAAGACCAATAGAAAAATCTTTGTCAGTTTATAGTAGAGTACAGTCGACATAAGTAACATTTCTTAATGTTTATCTTATCCCATTTAGTTTATTGCACTTTACATGATTTTTCACATACTGAATAAAGGAATTAAAATAACAATAGCCCTTATTTTAAAGGAACGTATACAAATATTATGTACATTTGATTCCTAAACGATTGTATATACCTATTTCATTAGTAACTGTAATAAAATTAAAGAAAAGTACACCTATGAATGAATATGAAAAAGAAAATTAAGACACACCATATTGTTGTACTAAATAAGACTAATTTTGTAACACACTTTCAATTTCCCTATATAAAGGCACTGCAAACTAAATGCGCTTGCGTGATTACGAGTCTTGAATTTTTATTTCAAGCCTTCAAACGAAAAATTTATTTTTATCTTAAATTTATTAAATTAGACATTATTTTATAGTTACACCAAATATTACTACTTTGCCCCTACAGAGGTCGAGCTACATTGCACACATACAAGAATAACATTGTTGATATATCTATATAGGTATAGCTGCTATACAAGCCGTTGTAACTCGCTGTGCTTTATAGATATACCTAGATACATCAACAATGTAATTCTTGTAATTTTGCGTTGTAGCTCGACCTTTGTAGGGGCCCTCATACTCGGGTGAATACCAATTGTTAATTCGTCAAATTTTTAAAAATTAGCGCCAAAAAATAATTACCGCCAGCACTGGCGCACTGCATCAGTGCTACCAAGTAAAATGGCGGACTCCCGCCAATCGCATTGTTCTATCAATGGCAGTTGCCTCCACAATCCGGTGCAAACAAACGTTTAAAAAAACTTGAATCAAGTCGTTATTGGAACAAAAAATATCTTCAAATGCTGAATTTCCTGTTAAATTCATATAAAAGCTAGCAATTTTGAATTCTTCCACGTATTGGAAAATAATTAATATCTTGGTGCCTCAGTGCGAAGCAAATGCCTCATGAATCTGGTACAGAGCTGTCAAGTTGAGAAAAAAAACGGACGACTTGAAAGGTTATACATTCGCATGAGAAATTCGAACGCTTTTTGCATGATCTTTTATTGGACTTTCTTGTAAACTTTTTCACTAGAATATGTCACAAAACAATGCTAATAACTCTGCAAGGCAGCACGGATTTTCCAATGCTATTTTCTCAAGTTCGCCAATTAACTTCAACAAAGAGAATAATCCTCCCTTTCATATAGCGTGAGTTTTCTTATAAAATTCTTCTCTGCAATTAAAATACTATTTTTCAATTTAATATAGTTTATGGTTTGGTTTTGTTTTACTTTAAATAATATCTTTTAGTAATATTGCTTACAAACAATTTTTGTTGCTTAAAAATTGTATCTCTTGTTATAAATTTTTTAGATGTTTATCAATTACATTTAATAATAAAGATTTTAATAAAACTAGAAAACATTTTTATTTATTTTTCTAGTGATTCAACATCAGCTTCTAGCTCAAATTCTGGTCGTGGTTCTCCATCATGTAAACGAAATTTGATTAATTATTTACCACAGAGTAAGTTCAGCGAGCAAAGTAATAAAAATGTAGTACAAAAACCTACTAAAACTCCAAAGAAGCCACCCAAAAATCTTTTACGCTCACATTCAGAAACCATGCTGCAAAATCAAGAACAGTCACATTCAAAATTTACTTCAGAGGAAAAATTAAAAGTAATTAATAAGAATGCTGCAAATCCAAGACTGTCTGGTGATAAAACACCTGTGACACATTTTTGTACACCAAAAAATGTGATGAATCCACGCTCTGGAACTAATTCAGCACGTAAGCCTATTAAGCGATACTTTAGTGATAATGCTTTGCCTCAAACACCAGAGTGCTTTCATTCTGTACGTATGGAAACACCAAAAGTTAAAAATGACAATGCAATCGATGAGCAAACTGTATATGAAGGAGAAAATAGTAACTTAACAGTTGGCGTTAGAGTAAGGCCTTTAAGTTTTAAGTAAGTGTCAATTTGTTTTAAAATTTGATATTAGATGCAATGAGAAAATTATAATAATTATGTTACATTTTACAGGGAACAAAATGAACCAAAGATTAATTCCATTGTTGAAGTTAGTACTCAAAACATAATAGTGGACTGTGATACATCACAACATACTTTTATGTATGATCACTGTTTCATCTCTCATAATGATCCATTGACACCTGGTCATGCCAGCCAGGAAACAGTTTTTAACAGTATTGCTCTGCCTTTGGTTCAAAATGCTTTCGAAGGCTACAATGTTTGCCTTTTTGCTTACGGTCAAACTGGATCTGGAAAAAGTTATAGTATGATGGGAGCTGAACCTACACAGTCAAATACTAATGAAATAAATCCAGATGCTGGTATTATTCCAAGATTTTGTTATGAAATCTTTTCACGAATTGCTCTAGACCACAAAAAAAGTATTACAGTAGAAATTAGCTATTTTGAGATTTATAATGAAAAGATTCATGACCTTCTTATTAGTAATAATAATGGCAATAAAAGGGCACCATTGAAAGTACGCGAACATCCTGTCTTTGGTCCATATATAGTAGATTTAAGTCAACACAGTGTCCAAAATTATGATGACTTGAAGGTTATAAATGATGTTACTTGATTATTATTTTGATCGTTGCAATTTGTCAAAATTATTTAATATTGCAGGCATGGTTGAAAGTAGGAAATTCACAAAGAGCTACTGCAGCCACTGGAATGAACGAGAAAAGCTCCAGATCACATAGTATTTTTAGCATAATTTTAACTCAAGCGCAATCCATAGCATTGACAAATAATAAAACAGGAGATGATAGTCGACGAAGTAAGATTAATTTAGTTGATCTTGCTGGAAGTGAAAGACTCAGCAATACATGTGCTAGTGGTGATAGATTAAGAGTAAGTACTAAGAGTAAGACTTAATTTTTTGAAAAAATATATTTATTTGTATTCCTTGTTATTAACAAAGGCATTTTATTTGATAGGAGGGCGTATCTATAAACAAATCACTTCTTACTTTGGGCAAAGTTATTGGATCTCTTGCAGAGAGTACAAATGATCGTAAACGCAGTTTCGTTCCATATCGAGAATCTGTCTTAACGTGGCTTTTGAAGGTAAGTTTTTTAATAATACTTAATTTTCGTATCTGTATCTAACAATAATTAGAAATCTTACGATTAATTGAGGATTCATAAAGAGGATATGTAACTAATTAATTACAACTTATTAAGTTGATAAATTTGCAATGGTTGAGATAAAGTGGAATTTTCCCAGAAGGTTCCAGTGGGTTTAATGCATTGTGTCTGTGTAGTACGTGAACATAGGAGTGCGGATGTAGATCTTCTTGGTCGAACATTTACACTCCGATCCACATCTTTTGCAATTATCACCGCATTTGCAGCAATCGTTCCCGCACGACTTTGGCTTGTCATTGTTTTTATCTGCAACGCAAATTTAAATGAGTACATAAGTCACTTAGATCATTATTACCGCTGCTGCAACCTTCTTTTCAAAAAATTTACCGTCTTTCGCCTGAAGATGACACTTTTCCTTGATCATTTTCCACACCATTATTGATGTTTATGCGAAGATTTTTCTTCAATTGAACAAGAAAATACGGTTAGATTAATTTTTGTGCGTAGAGAACTGTACAAAACTCGTATAATATCTTATCACTTCGATGATTAGTATCAAACTCCTGTGGCAGGATGTGACAACGTCACTCTTATAGGAGTCTCTCGGATTTGCACGCGACGCAATCCGTCGTTACGAAGTCAAGTTGCAACACAATGTTGTGTCTAGAATCTTCTCTATTATCTAGATACATTTTCATCTTTCCACTGGGATCGAAGGAAAAACATTGTTTTAATAAAAAGTATTTAATCGTAATATTGAATTTCATGTTTTATATATTTGGTAATAGTAATTGAAATTGAATTATATAACAAATATGATTTTTCATTGTTTAAACTGGATTTAAAAATTGTTGGTGCCGTGTGCAAATGGCGCATGCGCGGTGATTGTTTTGCTGTCAAAGGGTGTCTGGAAGGAAATTTGAAAGACCACAGGTATTTAGTGCACTGGTCTAACGTGATATGTTAATAGAGTTCCGACTTTTATTTTGTTCTATGAAATTTGCTTTTTCTTATATTCAAGTTTAGAAATTTTATGATTATTGCGTTTAATTGGTGAAAAAAACCTTGTTAACATTTTTTATCAGAAAATACTTTTAAATTATTCAAAACATCTTAGTCTTCTATATGAATTATTTATTGTTTATATTCTCGAATTATATTTTCAACGATAAATGTCAAGAAAACTGAATCGGTCAATTTATATTGATTGGTATATGGGTTTAGGAAATAATTTAAACTAGAGTAATTTGTTAGTTAATTTATTCATTTGAATAATAACTTCTTTTTATATATAAATACATTTCAAATGTATGTATTCCAACATTATTTAACTGTATTCTTATTTTCAATTTTTATAGAATGGCGATAAATTAATGTCAAAATATTTCTAACTCCTTAAAAATAATGTATAAAACTATATATTAGCTGCAGGTGGTTTCAACGTGTATAAATTGAACAATTGTAAACGACTAACTTGTTTTAAATATCTTTGAAAATTTGTTTTAACCATTTGCACATTGTTTTTTTTTCTTCTTCAATACATATACTCTCGGTTAATCAAATCCACCTGCAATTTTCACAAAACCGAAATGCCTACGTTTTCTTCATTAGGCAGTATTGATGCTTTGCTTGTGTTTTATTTTCTAATCGAAACTACACTAGTCGGTGTAAAAGACCACCACGGATCGATATAATTTTTTTACAACTTTTTTTTTACTTTTCTCTGTGCGGTCAAAGTTAGGCAAGAAGTACTTGAATTCTTCAAACATTCCAGCATATGCTTGGCTAATCAAACATTACAAAAGAAGTGAAACAGAAATATTTTAAAGTTGTTGTATAAAATTAAAACATTTTTATGAAAATATTTTATAATTCATAAATACGAAGCGCTTTTAAAATTTCAGTTTCTACTGCCAAACTGCTGTTCAACTATAAAATTGCGTAATTACAGAAAGAAATTGTTTCAAACGAATTTTGCAAATAAAAAGTACATTTCATCCTTCTTATTTTCCGCATTTAAACGGAGCCCAGAACTTGCATTACCTTTTGTGTACAAACTAGCAAGAGGCGTTATCGATTATTTCATTATTTTCACAAACTAACCATAGATATCGTATTTAAATTCTCTTCTTAATGATTTAATTCCAAGTTCCAAGTATTTGACGCATAGCGATCGCCTCGAATCTCGAGCTTAAACCTTCTTAATCAGTCTTATTGAAAAAGAAACGAATGAAAAGAGCCGCGAGAAAGTCTTTTATCTCTCTCGCTTCTCTATTCCGTAAAAAAGGTATATATATGTATAATGTACAATTATAATACGAGAACGAAAAGCAGCAGCGAATCGTTATCAACCAGTGAAGGGGATATCTGCATGTATCGAAAACGAGTCCTTGTTTATCATAAATTTGAAGTATATCGTATATCTTACACCGCAAAGTATTAAGTATATAGAAGACCACTAAAGACGTTTATTCGCGCGCATCGTTGGCGATCTCAACTATTCGTAGGTATAATGTTTCGATCATTTTCATGGGTTGCGTCCAAACATTATTTCGTAGTTAAAACACTGTGTAGGATATTAATTGTTACAGAGCATCTGGTTAACGGTAGGAATCATCCTTTACAATCAAAGAAAATCGTAATTCTATTAATAGTAATCGATCGACGGATCATCAAAAAATAGTTTCGATAGCCATCGCTGCACAGCGAGAAAAAAAACGTTTTTATCGTCCCTCGTAAAATGAAAAGTCGATTTTGCTATCCGCAGGTAGCGCAGGTAATACAACAATTTTTACAATTTTGTTTCGAACCAAATCGATCCCTCGAGCTTCGAATTCGCGTCGTTCTCAAATCAATAAAAATGAATGTATATTTTCGATGCAGCGTTAACATTAGCTCGGAGCTGCCGAACGAGGCAGACTCGAACAAAAACTCTTCGAGGATCTCACACGCGATAGGTGAATTTCTTTGGTAGCCCTCGTATAGCGGACGCTCGTTAAACGTGAAACGGCTAAAGATCGATGTCCCCCATTGGTTCTCATCTCCATGTATCGCGGAACACACGCCTTGGATCTCTATACTCAAGCTTTCGATGGAGACTTTTTGTTCTTGTCGGCTTTGTTCGGCTGCTCCTCGACCTCCTCCTCCTCCTCCTCCTCCTCGCAGATCTCGCTGCAGGAGTTGTTGCGCGTCTTGCCGCGGATGTAAGCCGCCAGACTACGACGTTTGTTCTCCTTGCAGAGATGGCAGGAAACTTTGGACGAGTGTTGCTGCTGCTGCTGCTGTTGCGGCTGGCGGTGGTGGTGGTAAGAAGCAGTTTTACCTGCAATCGCAAATATAGGCTATCGTTAGACTTTTGTAGTGTAGTCGAGTATGAGTCATGGGAGTTAAGGTTTGGTTTAATGGACTTTTGTTACCGCTCGTTTTGTGAAGTATTGCGCTCGTTCTTGTTTTGCGGTACGGGAAATCCGTTTTGTTGCCTTGGCAAAGTGACGTATAGGTTGTAAAGTTTATTTATTTGTAAGCAGTCTGGCGTTTTAGCGGAAAAAACAGCTTAATTATGGGTTATTTTTTTTTGTATCGCGGGAGTCGAATGCAGTCTGTATGTTTTTCCGATCGCGCATATTCTGATGTAATCGCAGATGATTGCGATAAATCTGTATAGCTGTCGATATATATAGTTCATTTCCGCGATACCCGGATGTTAAAATTGTAGGGACTTATTGAATATTATTGACTTTTTATACCATGAAAAATTATGTTTTAAAGACTATAGTTAAGTAAGCGCTGTAGAAAATTACGTTTTATTACTTATTACATTATTTATGTTATATAAGGCAATGTTTATCTGATTTATGGCTGCGTTTAGCTATATTTATTAGTCGTTTAATGTGTTCCGTCAATCGGCGGTAAATGTTTTTATAATTTGGTAACGGAAACACCTGCTGCTTATCTTAATGAATTCACAGAAAATATTTAATGTACATTTTCCAATTTTTGTGAATGGAAAAACGATAAGCTCGAATCTTCGCGTATGCTTATAAATGAGATGTAAAAATGTGTAGTTATTGTCCTAAAAGCATTAAGCTTCAAACTCGTCAGGATTTAAAATTTTATTGTTATTTCGTGGGACCTAATCAAACTTATTAATCTCCTTTTACGACTTACAACGAAATAAAAACGTATCAAAGTCAGGTACAAAAGGGAATTCCGCTAAAATGTGTAAAAAAACGTTCAAATCATCAAAAACGTGCTTAAATCATTAACAGCACAACTTGAGAAATTCCAGTATATTGTCTTTTTCATCCACTTGTCTGCAATTCCGATTCGATTTGCCGATGTAAAGTAGCGAATGCGCCAGTATTGATTGGATAGGGCGAGAGAGTCGGCTAGGATGTTGCTATACACGTTTTACATGGAAAGTGCAGATTGTACAGCTCGATCGACTAGAAATAGAGTCAAAAGGAGGGAGGGAGGAAAAATAATTGCTAAACAAAAATGCGCATTAAGCGATCTCACCGGCGATATCTATACACTGGCACAAAAGCAGGAAGCTCGCGAAAATTGTGCTTTAACGCGAGAGTAAAAGTTTTGCGCTCTACACTTAAAAACTATTACATAAAAAGCCAAGCGCATATATGTGTGTGTGTATATATATATATATACGTCATCCAGTTTTACACGCGTTACGGTGAACTTATTTTGAATGCGCACATTTTCCGATAACGAGCCAAACATTGCGCAACGATACGGCGTTTCTCTTTTACAACGATAAAGCTAAACGAAAATATATATATACGTTTATAGGGAAAATTGCGCAACTGATATAAATATACTCGAGGCAAAATTGTAAACCTGTGTATATAAGATCTATTAGAAAATTCAAAAAGCACGTTTCTCGATGTGTACGAAAAAATGCAGACAGTTGGAGATTAAAAAAGAATAAAAGACAAAAAAAGTGACCATATAGTCGCGTTTTCATAAGAGCAATTTCGTAAATAGAGCCGAACGACCTCGATCTTAATCGGACGGATTTCGCCGTCGACTTGACTCACACACACACACCCACACCCACACTCATACACGGACAGTGAGAGAGAGAGAGAGCGTAGAGACAAGGCAAAAGACGCGTGTGTGCGATTCAGAGAGACATTCGTGTGTATAGCAGTGGAAGAGAGAGGCCAACAGCCCTTAAAGACAAATACGGCCCTGCGTTTGCGCGCTGCCGCTCTGGCCTACTTGTCTATCCAACACACACAAAAGCTGCATCTCTATATAGACGCGTAGACGTGTATCTTTTATATTTATTTTCAACGACATTTATCATGCACGTGCTTGTGTGTATATGGAAACATTTCTCCGAGTGCAGAATCCGCCGAAACTTCGTTCCGGGATCTGCAGTGCATAAAGTGCGCAGATGTGAGAGCCACGCCTTCGCCGCCGAATTGTATGATTCATTTGTTTGACACCGATTGCACGTTGCCCAACATACACAACACTCACTCACGGAAATGTTTGCGATTAATCCGAAAATTTATGATCATCGGAATCAATAACAAGCAGGTCTCAGTCACGCTTTACTTTTTATTGCAGGCCGACAATCGTACGTGTCCAGGTATTATACGGACGAAAAAGCGATCTTAAATATAGTAGCGGTTAATAATAGAAGTGAGGCTGTGACAATCAAAAAAAAAAACGTCGATACGGCATAATCAAGCTTATAATTCATGTATTGCGTTAGGTCTGAGAGAAGAATATCTCCCTCGTCAACACACTCAAACTTATATGGAGAGAAATTTTTCGCCACTGACTGCAATATATAGAAGCAGATAATATGTATTCATTTTCTAGATGGTAGAATGGTTTTCCAAAGCGCCAGAATAATTTGCGAGCCGTATAACAAGCGGCAGCGGCTAGTTTTAGGTAAGAGCTCAAGGTAGAGACTACGAGGTGGAGAAATTCCGTATAGTAAAGTCAGTGGCTGCACTGCACGCGAAAGAATTTCTATTAATAGCACCGCAATTTCTCTCTATATACACTCGTAACGAAATATATCGCTCGATTCGAATATGTACATTCAATTCATCACGCATGTTTTCGCGACTTTCCACCGTGAACAAAATTAGAAAATTTCTGTTATCACGATCATGAATGTTTAACCGTAAGAACATCGATTACACAATATTCACGACAACCGCAGCTTTCGCTTTTTTTTTTGCTCGAATCCTCTCTTGAATAACGGCGGCCGCGAAAAACTCATCACCGCGATTACCCATCCCCGCGCTGAATCTTCTGATCGGGAGAATCCGCCTAAATCCCCGAAAAGTTGGACAGTTCTCTCGGTCGCGCATCCAACAAGTGCACGTTAATGCACAACCTCTCGGCCATCATCGCGTGCATCGCGAGAGTTGCAGCACGGGATAGACGCGCGCGTTCGCCTGACTCTCTCTAAAAATAAACTGGCGCGCAGTCGCCACTGTATACATCGAGAAAGCGAAGGTATTATAAACGTCGCGGTGTCGGCGGCGGCGACGGCGGGCAATGTACAGGTTGTAATGTAGTCTGGTGACTGGACACGAGAAAATGAATAGAAAAAAATATCGCCAACGCGTTTTGACCTCGTTCCTTTTTTTTCCTCCTATTTGCATCCCCTTTCGTTGGAAGTTTTCACACGTGTTTTTAATCCGGAGGAATTTGTTTTATTGCTAATCGTGTACGTGTACATGTGCAAATTCTTTTCTTTATTTTTTTTTCTTTCTCCGTACATGAATAAATGTAAAGAAAGACCTTTTGTTTTTTAAAGATGCTTATTTTTAGACTTTCGAGTATTTTCGCTGTGCGCGATTCAAATTTACGATAATGTTATATTATGCGAGCCATTGTACTTGCTTTAATCATTTTGTTTAATGTATTAAAATGAGAATTCGTGCACTTCTGCTCGTTTTTAAAGTCAATGAAATTATTAATTCTGCCGTATCTCGATTACTACGAATACCTTCGCTCCCGCGTTTTAATAGGCTCCTCGTAAAAACGATCGTCAGCTAACTATATGATCGCAAAGCATAATAATCGAAACATTATATGCCGCACTTCCTTACTTTATAATATCAATGGATCAACAATCCACTTTACACTTAATGACAGACTCCATATATCCTATCGAATTTCCATTTTCCGCAAGCTAAATTATAATTGCTCGCTTATGCAAAAAAGGTATACCGAGAGACCCGCTATACACTCGGAAAAACAAAACAAAAGTGCACGCAAACGCATGGAGTGTGGCGCCTTGGTGGGCAAGGAAGTCGTACAAGTGCACGCGGTTTCGTAACACCTTCACATAGAAAATAGGATGTGCATATACCTATATACGTATGGTCTAGGGCCTCGGGGATGCAAGCAACCGCGGTGTAACATCACGCGTTGCGTGTACATCGCGTTAAAATACGCTGTGAGTTAATTATCGTCGTCGTAGTCGTCGTCGTCGTCGTCGTCGTCGTCGTATAGCTCGAGCCAGTCCAAAAATAGACGGGTACATTCGATGTAAACAGACTGGGCTGCTTCAAAGTGAGGGTATATATTCCATATTATTATCGGCGCATAACTTAAAGCGTTTCGTGTTTTCGTTTTCGCCTGCATGCCGCGACAGAGTGGATTTATTGTTTATCGTAGCGTAAGTGTCGAGTAAACAACGTTTCCATATACATGTATATATTATACACGGAAAAGAATGTGTTTTCGACGCAAGTATAATTGAATTTTTCGCGTACTTTCATCGGTGCTAAAATAGAATTTACTGTGATTAACTGAGTAATTTATGCTGAGCTTCTCAATAACCCTAATTAAGGGAGTTCTCTCGATAATTGAATTGATGATGTCATTGACTTACAAATTTTTAGGTAGCAAGGTAAATGATTGAAGAAGCTCCAGTTAAAATTTCGCGAGGCTAGGGTACCCCAAAACCAAAAATTAAATATCTTTGTTATTGCTTTTTTAACACGTAGTCTTATGGGAAAGATTCTCTTTTTTCCGATTATAAATTAATTGATGATGACAGCTTTTCGATTTTTTTTTTATAGTAATAGAGAGATTTTTTTTTAATTTTTAGCAATTTTCTAAAGTACCATAGGGTAACTGTGAACTACGAGGGAATTGATATTTTATATATAAATCTCATTTGCCTATAGGTTATACATGCAGAATATATACCTGTATATACCGACTGCACTGGTCAAATCTAGTAAATTCTGTACTTGACTTCCTACGTATAAGG
>UELV01103102.1:0-10321 GCA_900490015.1 Megastigmus stigmatizans
GTTGATGACCAGCCACTAGCCATTACCGATTATATACGCGAGTTTTTAACCGAGCTTACCCGTCTAGCAGACGAATAACCCTGTCTATTTCGCCACAGTTTTGAAACGCAAACTGGCTAAGGACTCGGCTATTTTAAAATGATATATTTGCTGATTAATTATAATTTATTCCATTTTAAGCTGATATATTGATATCTAATAATATAAATAAATATTATTGGTCAGATAAATATGTATATTACCATATTTAATTTGATATATTAAACTTAAAAATTTGGCGTTTAATGCATAAAATATTGAGGTTATGCTTAAAAAAGCTACTCTCGACTCTTGTTTACTTTTGACGTTTAGTCTTGTCTGGTCATTACCGAGCATTTGACGATTTGAAACTCTAAATGTTGGCTAGTCGAAACTGGCTAACGGCTGGATATAAAACCAGCCGAACTCGTCAATGTTCTACCAGGGTACATATTAGAATAAATAATTAAGTATTTTTCAGTATATTAGGACCATATATACTTTTCAAAAGTAAAAATATTATTATTTCTTCTTTTCATATACCGGCATTATATTTTCTACTTTACTAAAGTAGAAATATTATTATTTCTACTTTGCAAGTATCGGGATGACTTTTTCTACTTTTCTAAAGTAGGAAAATCGCACTTTCTACTTTACTAAGGTAGAAATATTAATATATCTACTTTTTACGTATCGGGATGACTTTTTCTACTGCTCTAAAGTAGGAATCTCTCCGCCGTAGAGCATTCCTACTTTTTTTGCGTCAATTTTTCTACTTTGGGGTTTAAGTGTAGGTGTTGTAAGTTTGCCTAAAGAGTTTATTTTGTTTCAACCTTGCTGGGATCCTCCTCTATCGAAAAATATATATAAGACAGTACCGAGTATAGAAAAATAATTATGTTTAATTTGTTAATTTTAATTATTGCAGTTACATATTTATTTCCGTGAATTTTAACTAGAGTATAATTTTGGGGATTATGGCTCTTGTGTGTATATTTATTCAATTGACTTGCACTACTAATTTGCAAGTTTATTCTGCAGGACATTTCTGGATGATCTTATGATCTGGATAGTGATATCCAAATAGGACAGCTGACTTAAGCTATTTTAAGTTTGCAAGCTTCGATTAAAAATAAAAAATCTAGAACACGAGAACAGTGTGAGAATATCCTATAGGTTAATTCTGCAGATTTTTCTAGTGAAGGGCACATCGAAGGCTGTCGGAGCTAAACATGTGACACGTGAAAACTACATTGGTTACTAATTACTACAGCGATTCGGTCTAGTAAATATAAATACTAAATCTTCGATATCAATTTAAATTAACAATTTCAATGTTTCTACAGTTTTCATCTTGGGCAATAAAGATTTTATGAATAAATATATTTATTTTTTGATAAGAACAGGTTGATTAAAGATAGAAGAAAATAATTTTCTCCCAAACCTTACAAATTATAGTTGACATTGCATAGTTATTGACTTACACTAATTGCGAGGTTCGGAAAAAGAATGAAGGTGAGGAACGTAATCGTTTAAATTAACTCTGATTATGATCAGTTACGTAAATTCATTAATTTTTGTGCAATAAATGAGTAGAATGCACATTAATGAGCCTCACGGGGGAGGTAAGACGTTAAAAACTTATGAAACGTCGCGATCGTATAAATAAATCGTTCCTAGACAATCAATTTTCTTCCATCGATTAGTCTTCCACCTTTAAAACACTTATATTTTATTCTCTTTAATAATTTTACTAAATTAATACTGCTCTTCTGAGTTCAGATACTTTCCTATACCTCATATATTTATCAGATTCATCAAATGTTTATAACACATATAGGGTCACATCACTAGTGTTGAAACAGTCCCATATGAATGTGCAATTCATTTAAAAAAATGCAAACAAATTATGTTTAATGGTTTATACAAGTAATACATCATTTTTTCCGATTATACAATAGCTTAAAAATGCGTTTATTAATTTTATAAATGGTTGAATAATTTCCTATTTATTTATTTAAAATATATCACGTGACTTGTTCACATATTAGTCTTAATACCGTTCAATAACTGGTGCTGTCATCCATGTATAAGGATTGAAACTATGATAAAAAAAATTGGCATCGTTCTTTTAATAGAGACTAATTAAATTGTTATGGTGGTTTTATATTTAAATAATAAAATACCGCAATGAATATTTTATGTGGTAGATACAGCTTAAAGATAGATTGTCAAGAAGTTCTCTGAATACGGTTTTTGAAAATTATAATGAAAACAATAAACCAGGAACATGGTGTACCAAAACTCGGAACACAATGGTCATTCTAGAACAGTCCTGTTTTTATTGGCTGCGTTTCTAAACTGAATAAATATTTATAAACCCAAAATTGTGCAAAAGTCATATAAGTAGTATAAGATGTGCACGTTTCATTACTGTCATTTATAATTAAAATGTTAAAAAATTAATAGGGAAAAACGTTGTGCAACAATGACAATGAATGAGCTTATTGGTTTGAGCAATCGTGTCTATGTAGTATGATCATACGAGTCAATCACCTCTAACATACCTGTCAACAATAAATAGATTTCTTTGTTTCAAAAATAGTTGGCGAAGGTAGAATGTTATATTTTCGAAATTTCGAATACGCGAAAAGTCTTATTTGCAGAGTACCAGTTTATTTATAAAAGATGAATTATATAAGATCAAACGAAACGAATTAAATTACGAATTTTTTAATTAATTATACATCTAATAGGGATTGATCATACTATACATATTTATTGAATTGTTCTACTATTTTGTTTCTCAAGTATTTAGAAGCTGATGAGTAAACCCTGTTTTAATTAGTTTTTCTTCTAAGTAACTGAACATATATTTTTTTCGCGAGTCATAAATTTCGCTACAATTTATGAAAATAATTCGTAAATTGATTCAGATTAACGCAATAAAAGACAAATATTATTATATCGTACTTCAATATTAATTCACGTAATTAAAGGCTGCAAAAGTATATCAATATTTCTAAACAATTTTATGCAACAATAATAATACAAATAGAGAAAGATATCGACAGATATTTGAGATAATTATATTTTTGTCTGGGAACATTATTAAATATATATCATAATCATCAGAAGGGAACTGAAATATCAAATTTTACAAAATTAATATAGACAGTGTATCTACAAGACAATCAGATTAGTAGCTGAGTTCTGAGTGCAGTCAAGAAATATATTTCTGCAAAATATTTTTAATTAAATATACAATCTTACTTATATAATATTATGTGCAAGGAAAGGTTTAGCTGTAGCATCCAAAATCATTAGTTGTTTCGTATTTAGTCACAAAAAGCAAAAAGGTTAGTTGAGCATCTAAATATTTTGTTGTCGGATCTATATATGCTGTTGTTCGTTAGTTGTCCAAAGTCATTAGTCATCAGTTTTTTCCTTGGATAGTATTTAAAATATCTTAATTACAAAAATATTCGTTAAAAATAAAAACAAAATAATAATAATAATATAACTGAATATTAAGGTGTAAAGTGTGGATAGTATGAATAAAATATGTTTTTGAAAGAATAAAAGTGTTCGAGAACTGGTGCCGGAATGATATAAGAAATTATTTCGAACGGCAATATTAGACTCAACTTAACTACTTAAAAATGTTGGATCCTAAAATAGCATTGCACTGAATTGTTACGATATGATGCATTGCTCCGTTCTCTCCTGTAATATCAAAAAACTTGTTGTGAACCGTCGTTTCAAAAGTGATTGGCGTAATCATTTTTGTCAATTAAATAAATGTTGTCATGAGAATTTTTTTTTATCAAAATGAGAAAATATTAATATTTCTTTTATAGATTTAAGATAAATGAAGTCTACGTACTCAATTAATAAAAATACGTACAAAGAGTTAGGTATATTAAAAATAACCTAAAAACTACGTCAGGAAATACCTTGACGATTTAGTCCAATAGCCCGAAATCATATTCAAGGATATCACGTTCATTTTCATTTGTTGGCACTAGCCTCTTGAAAATCATGAACATTTTTTTAAACATCGAATGACAACACTTGCCTCATAAATTATAAGTTTAACTCGTGACGTAACCTTGTTTACTCATAAACACAATTAATTTTAATAATAATGTAATATTTATAATTGATAGTAATATAGAAGACATTAAACCTTTCATTAATTTAAAAATTTGTACTAGAAAGGAGTACTTGAACAGCATACCATCGACACACATGATAAAGAATATAGATAATAAATAAAAGTACATCTATATTATATGATAATGCACGTGGAAAATTAACGTCAGTATGGACACAGACAGGTTTTGATAAGCTAATAATTTAAAGTAGAATTTCTTTGACTGGTTTTCGTCTTTTCATCTCTTAAAAAGGTAATTTTTTTTAATTAAAAATGTTTGATACTTAATAATATAATAAAATATATATGTTATTTATCTATTATAAACATTCTCTATAGGCGCTATCATCGTGGTTCTTATATAACCGAAAACTGTTTTGAATTTTCTTTGAATTTTCACAGCCAATCAATGACATTTCAGTGATTCTGGCTTCGAACCAGACTCATGCATCTGTGATTAAGAAGGTACTCTATTTAATAGAATCGATTGAGAAAGAGAAATAAATCTAATACTTTTATTATTTGTTACAGTGTAAAAATATTTCTTTTAGATGTAATGCAGATTTTTATTTAAAATGTCACATTGCGCACTAATAATTATTATAGTATCGTCACGATAAATATTTTGTTAATATAAGTATTTATTAATAATTATTGTAATAGAAAGAATATTTTATAAATAAGTCAAGAGCCTAATTGATGTATGAATATATAATAAAATAAATAGGTTGTTAAAGAATCATTATGATCCACTGAATGAAAATTTCTCATCAGGTTTACAAGTGAAAGCAAAAAACTATTTCTTAATCTTATTACTTATACCGTATAAGGAAACTGTACAAAACCATGCATACAACATGTAAATATAGAAGGATTATGATGAGGAAGTTCACAATAACTTTTTTAAACAGACTTGATGATCTTGAGACATTGCACAAACATATACGTTGTGAAATAATGTCAAATGGCGATGAAGGGTCAATTAGTTACTACATAAGAACGCCGACAATAACAAGTTGTACACGATAGTTTTTACCTGACGCGGGACAAAAAAGTATTTGACAATGTCTTCCATCTTGAGGACATAAAGGAGGCCAACATTCTCTAAATCGACTCCGAGGTCTCACCAAACGACGAACTTCTGCTGTTGTTAACTCGTGTATTTCGAGTATCGAATTGTTATCTTCAACAACTTTGCCAAAAAGCCAAATAGTGATTATTTGCGAAAGTGATAAAAAATCATTTACCCGAGGAATATCTTATAATCGTAATTATGGAAATGTACATTACAGTCTGTTTGTACATATCTCGAGATACACTTTAATATAAAAATAATAGTTTTATGCAAGTTTGTAATTATAAAACCAAATAACATGTAAAAATATATATTCATTGTTAAAATAAGTTTATAAAAGTGACTCTGTAGCCCTTGAATTTTGTAGAGAACTTTAATTTCAAAAATATTTTACTGAAATTGCAAACGAGTACATGATTGTTTATCCATTAATAGAAGCTTTTTCATCAATAATAATAAATTATCTTAATACGTCAGTTAATAATTTAAATAGTCTTTCAATATATTAAAAATTACATACTCATAAGTGAATCAACATCAACAAGCTGTTAAAAACAGATAAACGTGGAAGACCTACTTGTATATATACTCAAAAATATTTCCGCATAAAATTGCGAAAAGGTAAGAAAAATAAGGCTAGAAACATTTTTTATTAATTAGTGAAAAAAAAATACAAAAGAAACTTATAAGTAATTTAGCTCTGCATAGAAATGTTGTTTTTGGACACATGACAAAAGGTTTTAGAGCTTTTGATGTTAACTTTCGATTGATTTTTCTATAAACAGCATACCTACATTCATATTTTTAAAAATTGCAATAATAACTAAATTTCTAAAATCGAACATTTAATTTAATTAAGAATAAAAAGTAAATGACCATACATCAGACACATTAATCCAAATTATGCACGCGCTTTTCACTATCATTAAAAGCAGGCTTATAATTTCTTTTCCTTAGTATTGTGTTTAAGATGATTCTTTTTTGGGTGAACAATAACCAAGAAATGTCATTAATTCGGACTGCGAAAGTAATTAGGTCACGTACACTTCAAAAATAAAAACTCGTGATGTTTTGTCTTTTTAGAAAAATAACATTATTTGTTAAAAATTTTGTTTTAAAATTTATAGACGGCAGTGTTGACGTAAAACGCAAAGATCTATATTTAGTATAATACATATAATCTTATAATGCACAAAGAGCTAGCAATTATCATAAAATTTTCATAGGTAGGTACTTACCTAATATAGTTATAACAAATGAAGACAGTTTCTTGGCAACGTGTAACGTAAGATTCATTTTTTTTTTAAATTATTCTATTAAGTACATTTCATACTATCATATTAAGATAATCTTTTATGAATGACTGATTTTGTTTAATAAAGCAATTTTGATATTAATTCATGTTAAGGTTCAAAGCTGTGCAGAGCAGTTTATATGCGCTAGATAATAATATATATATATATATATATATGTATAAATTTACCAGGTTTTCCTGATCTCTTTCTTTCCTCCTCTTCCTCGAGCATCCTCAAAACGGCACTATTTTGTAAATTCGCTGGCTTTGCCAACTGGTTGAAGTCGATTCTGCAATGTATCGTAACAAGTTATTAGAACGTAAGTTAGCTAAAAATATTAATGTCAAAATATGTCTATTACAATTTTAGTGTCGAAACATAATCGCTTTTCAGGTTTCTATAGTTTCAATCGTTACGTTTAGTGCAGAAAATTAATACTCGAACTTTTGTGAAACATGCAAGAAAGTTATTAATATATTTTACCGAAGTGTTTTTTTATTTTTTTTTTAAATTTGAGAAAAAAATCATTTATGCTATGACCTAAAATATAAAAATATTTTTTTTTTTTTTTAAACTTCAACCTAACTTTTTTAACGTTTGATAGACCCCAAACCAAAGAAAAAGATTCACTTTAATCTTAACTATATCAATTTTTAGTCTCTAATAATTTACCTATTTCATGAAGCAGTGTGTCATAAATTATCAATATTTCCGACAGACTAAAGTAAATTATAATTTAAAGAACACCAATCTAAGATGCATTTGCTTATACATAAATACTACCTAAAGCCGTAAATATAAAAATGCTTCACTACAATGATGTAAGAGAAATATTTAAATTTTGACTCAGAGCTTGTTAATTCAATGATTACTAATACACTTGTTATATAGTCGCGTATGAAAAAAAGTGTGCGTTTATGTACTTTCGCTTATTCGAAAGAAAGTGGAGGAATCGTAAGAGAACATATACAACTTAATAAAATCTCTTACAACTCATCATCCCTCATAGCAGTTACCGTCAAACACACACACACACACACACACACACACACACACACAGAAACAAATCATATATCAGTGCAGCGAGTGAACGACAATATATATCGTACCTCTTCTCGTGTATCATTTTATCCGGCGCCGTTAAACGTACAAGCAGGATATAAACAATCTTTCGAGGATAGGCGGCAAAGATAAATACTTGGCGGAAGGAGTCGGAGCTCGTAGTTCGCGGGGATTACACGCTTCCGGTTATAAAACGGAGTTTGCACCCGATCGCCTACACACTGTACGCGCGCGTAGAGAGGCTCAGGATTGCAGCAACAACTGCACCCGCTTAAGACACGTTCCCGTCAAAGCGCGACGTTCGAACTAAGTCAAGTACGCCTCTACCGCGTGCAGTGCGCAGCCGGGGCGGCTTATAAGTGTGCCGTTTGCTCAACTATATAGCTCGCGAGTCGCGATCTCTCATCCCATCGCGCGCACCTCGCTGAGCCTCTCCCTTTTCTCGCGGCTGCCGCTGCCGTAGGTTTATTTTTGCAGCGCGCGCGATGAATCGCCTCTCTGAAAATACGACGACGACGCCGCGCGCATCTAAGCTCATACATACATATAATAAGTACTGCCGTGCGAGAGCTGCCGCCGCGGTGCGTCCGCGATCCGATGCCTGCCAACCTATAAGCGCGCGCTTTCATTCTAGACGCTAGAACTGAGTCATTCTCTTCCTTCTTGAGACTTTCCCGTCGATTGCCAGCCGCGTGCAGCAGAGAGAGAACCAGAGAGACAGAGAGACGGAGGCTGCACGTGTCAGCTGTTCGCTTATATGCGCGCGGTGACACAAGGTGGTCGCTTAGACTGGCCGACGGCGCGGCTATTATGTATACGCTTGTATACGACGAGATCGATTCTATTATTTTTATTATGCCTTTCACGTGTTTGTGTGTGTGCAGCTCGAGGTGCAGCTCCTCTCGCGTTATATATGTAAATATTGCGACGCGAATTGGCGCATTTTTGCACGACAATTGGTTTACCACTGTCTCGGCTTCTAACTTTTTGTCTATATATATATGTGGGTTATTTATTTGTCGCTTACCAGGAAACGTTAGGGCGCATTGATGAACGCGTCTACCGTGCGGTAATATTAAGTGTGAGCTTAGATGCCGAGACAAATACAAATGCGTATACAATTTATGGGTTGTTATTAATAATGTTATTGCGAGTCGGCACAAAGGTTCGATTTAAATTATGTACATTATTTTAAACTGGTTAATTTGTACAATTGTTTACAATGATGAACACCAAATCAAAACTTTTTTTTTTACCTTTACCAAAACAAAATAAATGATAAAAAATCTATTGTAAAAAAAAATAAACATTTGTAATTATTATTTTCATATTGATATAATGATAGTCATTACGTTACAAATACAATACGTTACAACTTGAGTTTTGGCCAGTTAAATGTAATAATAATAGTAATATTGACAACATAATAATAATAATGATACAATAACGAATAAATATATTTTATATTGATTAGTTAACTAAATTAAAGAGTTATTAATCTTGTGCAACCGTTTGCATTTTTCCGAATGTATGACATGATTATTATTATGTAACATATGTAACTTGATTCATTAACTCTCTAAATCCGAAAAAGTATTAATTACTATAAAATAATTGAAATTTATTCAAAATAAGATAAAACCGAGTAGCTTTTTTTTCAATATTTGCTTATTTATTGAATATCTATGCTTTCTGCACTTTTTTAGATTTAGAAGATGCAACCGTTTAGTGTATTTATGAATTTATATGTAATTATATATTTTTCATGGAAAATTTTTGTAAATTTTAATTTAAAACATATACATATATTTATAGCTAGTATTAATTTTTAAAAGTAAAACTGCTAATCAGAATATTTTTATACTTACATCCTATGCTACTTATATATAGTTGACAGATATTCTGATTGTTCTATTTTGAATTCAAAATCAGTTCCGTATAGTATGCTATAGACTACTTATTAAAAATACTAGAGTATAATTTGCCCAGTTGTTAACCGTCTACCATTTATTGACCGAAATGCAAAAAAGGCAAATAATCTTTTTAAAAATCAATAAGCATTGTTTACACCTACTTCTCATCTACATTTTGTACACTCAAAGTTGAATTATAAACATATCTTAATTTATAAATGTGCAAAAGCATTTCTGTCATTAACCCATTAATGATCAAGACCCCGAATTTTCAACATCTTTTTCAAGGCCTTTTTTCAACTAAAAAAAGGGTTTGAAAAAATTTGAAAAAGATCATATCCGACGTATTTTAAGCTGTTCTTTCGAATGATGATAGCGATTTTTTGTTAAAATGCTCCTACAAAAAATATGGCGTGTTTTTCACGAAAAAAAAGTTAAAAAATTGGAAATTTTCAACTTTATGAATTTTTTTCATAATGAGGATGCAACGACAATAATTCGAAATACTGCAAAAAAGTGCAATCAATGTTCAAATATTACGGGAAATTTTTTTTCATGATTCTAAAATATTTTTAACCTCTTCAAAATGGTCATATTTCGCAAAATCCCAAAAGCTCAAAATTTAATAAGCAATTTTTCAGACAACTTCTTAGACGGTTCTTTTACAACTGAAAAGAAGGTTTTGAAAAATTTCGAAAAGACCTTATCCGGCGCATATTGACCTGGTCTTTCAAATGGTGAGATTTATTTTTTGCTAAAACATTCTTGACAAGAAATATGGCGTGTTTTTCACGAAAAAAAG
>UELV01103104.1:0-18983 GCA_900490015.1 Megastigmus stigmatizans
ATTTTATAGTAATTTAACTTTAAGTAATCAAACATATACAATTAATAATAACATTCTAGTATTATTTACATGTTAATAAATGATTAAATACAAATTTAGATTATATTGCTTTCTTTAATTTAAAACTAAATAAATATTAATATTACCTGTACAATAAATAAAATAGAATATAATAAACAAAATGGTTTGAAGGTTATGATACGCATGTCCTATCCAATTATACCTATATATACGCGCTATCCGCTCTCCCCACCACAGGCGCTTTCTTGTTTACCAAATGTCGGAGCTGCTGGAGCTCCGAATCGGTATACCGTGAGCACCGACAAGTCGGCATTCAGCTAACGCCGAATCGGCGTTCAGCTAGAACCACTTCCGAGATCCGGGAATACCGAAACGTCGGAGTTACGGTAGAACCGACCGTCGGAGCTACCGGAATGCCGACTAGCTTTCCGTGTAGGAAGCAATATGTGGGAACGAGTTGTAGCTAGTTGCTGCTAGATGTAACCCGCGCCTCACGCTATATAAGCGCCCTTAGATTCATCATTATAAGCTCAATATCCCTATATACAGATAAAAAATGACTAGCCGAGAAGAGATAGTAAAAAAGTAATAATTCTCTGACATCAACTACAAATAATCCCTGTTTTAATATGCATACTATAATAAGACAAATATGTCACTTATGGCATTAATAGTAAAATATGCGTTTAGAAACTTGTATATTTTATATAATTTAACAATTACCCTACAAAGATCCGTTTGATTTCTACAGCCGATTATAGAAATAGCTATTTCAGAAGGCCATTTTAGGATATATATATAATATTACAAAGATGTAAGCTTTTTGCGAGAAAACTGAAAGGTTTGAAAAATCGTCCTGAGCGGAGTTAGCTTCCTTTATGCAGAAGGTAACATGTGTGCATATATGTTCGCGACAACATTGAAACACTATTTGGAACGTTTTTCTGCCTGAGCGCCGACGCGGTAATTGAAAATTTGCCAGGCGTCTGTTGCGAGTGGGACACCATCATTAACAAGCACTCCTTCACCGATACGATCGGTTACATCGCTTATACTTGCTGAGCCATAAAATCGCTGTTTTAACGCTTCGACTTTTATGGGGAGCTTTCGTTGCGTATTTTATGTCCTTACCCTTTTCGTTCTACAAATTTATATCCGTCATCGTCGTTACAAACACACGCGCTGCTCACGCGTATGCATATCTAACATATTTTTTACAAATTATGCTTCAGACTTAGATGTTGTCGAATAAATACAAACGTTAATTAGTCTATTCTCTTTTCAACAATTTTTTAATTCTCTATTCATATCTAATGATAGATATTCGCATGCGAATTGTGTATTAATTTCACAAGCTGTATTAAATTAAATTATGTACTGGGGTTTCTTTTGAATAATTTCATTGTTTTTTTTTTAGCAAATTAATTGTTGAAAAAAAGCAAAATGCTGGAAAGAAAGCTGGAAAATTCCTTAGAATATATGGTAGGGTCGTAAAAGTTTCTACTATAGTTAGAATCGGTATAATTTTTCATTTAACGAAATATATAAAAGTGTAGATTAATTTTAGGGAAAAAATCTCTAATTATCTTTATCTATATCGTTAAATGCAAAACGGTAAGGTAGGAAACCTTCCTACCGTAGTACATACTGCCCTCGAAATATTTTATTTTTAATATTTTATAATAAAGTTAATGAACATTGAAACTATTACCATATCAAAAATGCAGTTAAAATACTATAATTATGGCCCAAGAAAGTGCAATGTCTTGATTTTGCATTAATACAAGTATTTTTTTACTGGAATCAAAATATTGTAATATCGGTAAATATTGAGTATAACATCTTAACATCTACTAACGGGCTATTAAAACTGTCAAAGTCGAAGCATTTTTTTAATTAATTACTTATTGATCGGTAAAATGTAGTATAAGAAATTTAAAATTTTAATTGACTTTGTAATACATGTAACAATACATTGGAACAAATCATTAAGTTTGAGGAAGCTCTAATGTCAATGAACTAGCAACAGTTTTTTAATTCTTTTGAAAAACGTTAGTATTACGTCCTACAGAATTATGGGTTTATAAGTATGTGTATACGTAATATAAGTCGCAATGTAGTCCTAGAGAAACACACTTAATGTAGAACAAATGTGGAATGCAGATGTGCCTCCTTATTTAGAATAATTTCTATAATTGCTTTAAGAATAAGAAAGTATAATTAACTACATTTTTAAAATAACTTTATGCATCTATTCATATGTTTCATTACTATTGAATTCATTTAATTTTTTAATTACTTTTTTCTAGTGTAAGCTATACTAAACAGTACTGAACGGAAATAAAAATTAAAAATTAAAGTATATCTATACTTCCAGAGGCTTATATTACATTTACTGTACGCGCTTTTCATGTAATCACTCGGATTTATTCGCTATATACTGAGTGTACACAAACGTGGAAGCAAATTACGCACGTGTGAGATGGATAGAAGCTCTAATAGAAATCAGGGTATCCTTGCGCATCTGCAATTCTACCCTTTCAGTATGAAACGAGCTTCGCACTGTCAGTGTTGTTCATGGAGCATGTAACAGAAGATTTGAAAAAGTGGTTAGTTCGAATGATTTTTTTTTAATATTTCCGAATGATTACTTTTGAAAGATTCCTACCTTACTGGTTTTGTGCATTTAACAAAATATATAAAGATATAGAGATTAGTTTTTGGAAAAAACTCTCTGGCACCTCTCGGCAATAGTGTAACCATCACGTATTTCAAGTTTCATGAAATTCCATCCACAATTCGCAGAGATTTTTGTCCTCAAAAATATCGGAGATAAAAATCTCTGTGAATCTTTTGTTAAATGCAAGAATCGATAAAGTAGGAATCATTCCGATTACATCACATCACAGCTATAGAGCTAATACTTGAAATTGGTATTGTACATAAAAAGTACCTAATGGTAGCCAAAGAAACTTTAATATAAGTTTAATATAATTGATTTGACATTATATTGAGGTAAGAAGTAATACATATCTAAAAAATTGTTATACATTTCATTTAAAGTTTGATAAAACATAATAAAGAATAATTATATTTTTTTAAGAACAAATTTTGAATTTCGTTTTTCATATATATGTTCGTGATATTCAAATATGAATATTTTTTGATTTCGCAGTGGTAAAATACTCTTTTTTATCTGGATTATCATTGTATTTTTTGATACAAGTGAATTGAATATTTATATTTATATAAAAAATGTACTCCCTCAAAAACAATTAAACGTCATGATTATTAGAGCTTTTTTAAAATTTTCTTTCACGAAACATTTAATTTGAATGAGAAACTTTGCAGAATACGTAATACATTTTGAAAATAAAAATTTCCACAACTTCAAAACCTAAGTTGATTTTACATATTATGTTCATGAAAAAAAAATTAAAAAGAGCATAAATTTGTTTGAATTTTTATGCAAAAATCAGCTGATAAACGTAAAAGTCTCATTGGCAATAATTTATTACGACGCATTATAAAATAGCTACTTTTGATTTAATATTTTACTGACTTAGCACTATAAATAATGAAATAATAAATTTTTTTGGCAGGTAAAAATCATGATACTATAAAATTCTCTTAATCAAATGGAACTATCCATCGTTACTCCGTATATCAATGACTACTGAAAATACATCAGTTTTCTTAGCAATTATCCTAGCTGTCAGTGGTATCTGTATGATGACAGCTTTACTAGCTTGTTATGTTTGCATATTCAGGGATTTGTGTTGCCATTCGTATCCCTTTAGATCTAAAACAAATGCTGTGGCAAGAGCAAGAACGAAGAGACGCAGAAAACGAAAAGGTCAAAATAAGCATTCATCTTTTTACTGTTTTGGAAGATGAAAAATTGTCGAAGCTTCAACTTCAATTTTTAAACTAGGTGATACCAACAGCCTTCAGAAATATGGAATTGGTGATGTTGTGACGCTGTATGATTATACTCAGCAGGCGGAGAGCATGCCAACAGAATCTGAGAATTTGTAGTTTGTATGGTAATTATACGTTATAACATATACAAGTAAAATTGTTGTAAAAAAAAAGCAAGAAAAAAGTAAAAATTATTTTATCATACATTTTTTTCAACTTTATTAAAGTTCTGTAAATCTCTGTAAACATTTATAGCATTCATATCTATTATATACTTAAAAATGATGTAAATCAACATCGCGTAGTAATCGCATAACTGTGCATATCCATGGTATCATGCAAAATTGTTGCAGAAACTTAAAAATTATTATGAGGATTATAAGTTGATTAGAATTGAACAATCATGAATGCAATTTTTAAGTCTAATAATATAAAGAGGCTATTAAAAAATATTTTTGCAATTATTATCTGCGCCGCGCGCTCGTTAAATTATATTGTTGAGTGTGTTTTATGCACTAAAAACAAAAAATAACTCTCATTCACTTTTAATTTGTACTTTGAAAACTGATTCCCAAACGAAATCTGACTGTTAAATAAAAAATAAATTCTTACAAACTTAAAAAAACAAATTATATACTAGCTGATTTGATTACTAAGTTGTTGTAAGACTGATAGAACCACTTCTCGAAGAGTCTGTAATTAAAAACGGGACCCTCTTAGTATATTATTAAATTTGCTATATTCTAAATAATGAATTAATATATTAGCCTAACCTGTGGTTTACAATGTTCTTCAAGCCAGCTGAAAACACAAGCTGATAGTTCAGCAAAATTGGCTACAGAGACATTGTCAAAAGTTTGAAATAAACGATCCATAATTGCCTGAAACTAAAGATAAATTAATTAATATAAATTTATTAAATTGTAGATAGAAATACTTATATAATTTTGAAAAATGTAGTTATTATAGACTATTCTAATCTGTACTACATTTGAAAAAATTAGCTACAATTGGAGTCATAGTTTTTATATGAAAGTTTTTCCATGTATGATTTACATCATTTGTGTATACTTTTACTGATTTGTCTATATTAATTGTGTAATTATGAATTATTCTTTAACTGAAAGAAAAAATGAATAGCATATTTTAAAAAACTAACAAAATACTTATCATAAAATATAATCTTAATAAATAAATGCCTATGTAACAAATAAAAAATGGTGTTAGATTCATAGTCTATATAAAACTTTCATGTAATACTGTTTCTTAATTAAATAATATACACAGTATAGCATATCAAATAGTAAAAAAAACTATTAATTATAAAGACTTTACCACTTGAAATTTAGTTTCATCTGAAACTCGTGTTTCTGAATGTCCAGGCTGTGTTTGATGAGCTTTAACTATTTGTTCATAGTTGGTTTTCATAATGCGCAAAGCAATAACTTCTTTTCGAAGAGCATTGCGTTCTTCTTCTTGCTTTTTCTTTTGCTGCAGTAAAAATTGGATGTAATCAATGGATTTTTGAAGAACAGTGGCCTTTGACAGTTTATAACCAGAAGCATCAGTTTGCTGACATGAAGGTACAAGATCTTGAAGTGTGTCATACCCTCTCTTTATAGCATCTCTACGTTTCTGTTCAGCTTGAGTATGTGCTTCCCTGCGACGCTCTTTATAACTTATCGTTGAACTTTTATTGTCACTGTCTTCATCCTCTGGTAAAGCAGATAAGATAAAAAGTAATTAGAGAAACCAGAATATAAAGTTTCTAAGAAACAATTAAAGATTAATGAACATAGCATAAAGTAACACAATGCGTAAGATTCATTTAAGATATATTATTATATATTATTTAATATATGCATATGGAAAAATACAAACTAACTATAAAATTATTATAACATTTAATAAAAAGTATAGATATCTTTTAATTTTCTTGTTATAACTATTATTATATATATCACATTTTATTTTAAATAGTTTTTGCATGGTTTCTAAAAGTTGCATTTTAATCTTATTGAAAATGCGATTATTTGATATCAGAATGTAATTACAGTTTCAACCGAACCAGTATGATGTTATATACAAAAATCACTTGTACAATAAAGTAAGTGCACAAGAGTCTAGAGTTAGACTATTTATATTTAAAAAAATTTACCAGTATTATGAGCCGAAGATGATGGAGTATTTACAGAGCCTGTACTACTACATCGTGAGAATGTATGTCTATCGACAGGACTAGATGGTTCCAGTTTGTTGTCTCCATCGGATCCTGTGCTTCCACCGTTACCTGCAGTGTTCACACGTATCCCTGTAAAATAAACATCTATAAGTAATATGAAATAAATCTACTGAGGAAAAACTTATATTTACTATCAGCATGTAAGTTAAAGCTTTGTAAGAATCTCGCAATAGAATTACTTACGGGCTTCATATGCTTCAGATTGCGAAATATCACCCATTTCGATGTAAAAATTCTACTTTTACAGACAACAGCAGAGCACATCCCGATGTAGTTAACCTCTAAATGATAACGGCGCAGTGTAAGCGCGCTCAGGTTGATAATGGCTTGATAGTATCTATTTTATTTATTTCGTCATTTGTGCGCAATTAAATTTCATGAGTTCTCCAGCTGTACTGGATAAAAATAAACACGGCATGTAGAAAACGATGAGAGTAAGCGATATCGCGCCATGTGACGTCAGTTAGTCCCTCACCTTTCTCGTAATCTTGTGCGAGAGTAAAACGAGATACCTACACTCCACAACTGTTTACTGTTATAGTCGCGTGTACGTAACTTGCTGCGTAACCAGTACAAACCATTATACCAAAAACCAAATGCAGTGACACTATGTGATGAGCTACATTTCACAAATTTACTACCTACAAGTTACAACTCTACTTTACCATCTGTTTATGTATGTAACATACATGCTCATGCAGATGATGCAGACATAATATTGTAATAATATAGATATAGATACTATTGAATGTATACTATACTATACATTATATACTGCACTATTTATTATTATCCCTACCTATACATATATCGTTTAAGAATTTCCCAAGTACCTGCACTTATCACTAGAGGGCTTCTACCTATAAAAAATGAGTTATTTGAATAACTTGAAACGTATTTAAATGTTTTATTAATATATTTTAATAGCAAAATAATATCTTTTATGTACAATATAAGTTAATATTATTAAGAGGAAAATTTTTATTATAATATAATTTTTACATGGCCCATGGATATGGAATAGAATTTGGTGTAATATACTTTATTCTCGCAAATGGTAAAATGATAGGTTGATTGGTATATAATGATGTTCTTAAAATGTTTCACTTAGGTGGTCCGAAACTATCGCAGTATATTATATAATTATATATACGTATATTTGAGTCTCTTGCGCCGTACCATTAATTAGGTATATAAAAACGAGCTATCTCCGCATAATCATGGCTCATGATTCAAAGCTGCCTCTGTATTTACGGAGGCCAGAATAGTATAATGCAATATATATGTAGTGCATATATATAAGCTTGTATTAAAGCTTTGTCATGTTTGCATAGTTGTGTTGTTGTAAGCTGCTATATACTTGATAGAATTTATAATACTCTCAACAATTGTTGTTTCAGAATATAAATAGGTATTTAATATAGCTTAGTATTTCCATCGTGCATCATGCAGCGAAATCGTATAATAATAGCTGCATAACAATATCTTGTAAATGGAGCTTCCTTCGGATAATACAAATGCTTGCGCGCTTGTCGATCCAGTTCTATATCACCTCGATACACGATAAAAATACTGTAGAAGTGACTTCGACCACCTTTTTGACTTCCACGAAATTCATTAATTCTTTTGTAGAATAATTAATCTGAATTGTTTACAACGTTATTAAGCACTGTAAAAACTTTTTGTTTGTTTAAAGCGAAATATTGTACATTTATTGCTATGTTCAGATGTAGTGTTAATACGCCCTGGTTTTCAAGTAAATAAAAGCAAAAAAATGGCTAAACATCTTAGTCAAAAATCGGACTCATTATATGCATATAGAAGAGTGTGTACCTATACTCACTTTGATAGTTGAATTATTAACTAATAAGTGATTTCATAGACACTATAACGATTCAAATTCATCTAACTAATTGTGACTAATAGGGACCTGTTATAAGTAGTCACTATAAATATAATTCAACTAACAAAATGAGTATTGGTATACATACTCAACTATGGCCTGTTACTAAGATAATCGGCCACCTTTATTGCTTTTATGCATATAGATTTAAATTGAAAACCAAAGTCTAGGTACTCTGCCGCTGCTATGCCGCTAAGTATGTTCATAGCCATTTTAAGATTAAGAATATTGTACAAAATTGAAAAGAGAAAAAAATAATAGAACAACTAAAATTACTTACAAACTGCTAAGATTGTTGCTAAGCTAAAAAGAATACTTAACGATTTCTAAAATGATTTCACAGCTTTCTTTAGCCAAATTTTGCCATAAGAAATTGGAAACTGATAAGAAATTATTTAACTAATTTGTATTACTGGGGCAAGTAGAAGCTTTGGCAGCAATTTCTATTTATTTTATAACTTTCTTAAGGTCAAATTTAGATAATATCAAAAATGTAATAAAGAATTGATTATTTAGTTAGAAATATGAATTCGACGTTATGCAGCAAAAAATATATTTTACTTTGTAGATTATCAAAAAGAGATTATAAACACCGTTACAATACTGGCGCGCACCACTTTTAGAATCAGTTTTTGGTTAAAAAGATAAAAAAATTATTTTCTGATAAAATTTTTTTAGCGAATGGTTTTACCATACACTTGTATTAGTAGTTTTTGGTTAGCAAAAATATTTTTATCCTTTCGTAACAAATATTAGAAATATTTATTACTCATCTTCGGTGCCCGAAATACGGGTCGCAACTTCACTCGATGATCTCGGAAAAAAGTGTATTTAAGGTTACGGAGAATACGGACTATACGGATTACGGAGTGTTAGTTGTTTTGACATTTTGTTGATAACGTCAATTGAGATGAAAGATAATGGATGGCGTTAGATGAATATTTTCAGCGTTGAATTATTATTTTCAATCTCGATAAAATATTATTAAATAATTCAATTGTAAGTACTTGATATTATAAGTAAACGAAAAGTTTTTCTAACTTTAATAGTAATACTGCCGTAGGTTTTTCCTATTATGAAAAGAGGTGGATACTAGATGAACTGTTTTTTAAGCTTGCCTGCTTACCTACATATAATGATCTTTATCTGTCTGCAGTCTAAATGATTAATAGAAGCTCGAGAACCAAGTAGAGTACGAACCTACATAATTATTTTTTCAAAAGCGGAAAATTAAATTGCTCAATTTTAGCCGCTGAGCAAATTTATCTTTGTAATAAATTGCAGTAATAATTTTTCATAGAATGATTATTACGTGCAATATTTGATTTTATTGTCGTATATCCGATTTTATAAGTCAATTTTCCAAAATTCTAATATTTATTACGAAAGGATAAAAATATTTTCGCTAACCAAAAACTACTATTTCGACTTATTTTTATCCCATCTACAAGAATATGGCAGAAACATTCGCTAAAAATATTTTTATCAGAAAATAATTTTTTTATCTTTTTAACCAAAAATTTTACATTAATTCTGGCTATACCATTAAATTCTGCTTACAAAATAAAGTCAAATGAGACCTGCTACACTATTATTTTGCTATCCAGTTCCGAATAAACTGATTCCAAAGATACAGTAGCGTGAGAGATTTTATTTTTTAATAGGATTTGATTCAAGAATTATTGTAATTGTGCTGGAGAAGAAACATCATACTTGCCACAAGTTATGTACCTTTTTAGAAGTAATTTTTATAGATTTGTATATTAATTACAAAAACTAAATTTTATTATTAGATTATTGTATAAAGGAGACTACTAATAAAAATGAAAGTTTCGAATCCGTAGAGATGTGCGGCCAAAGCGACGCCTTAAATAAAAATAATTTTTTTAAAATAAACAAAACGACAGACCGAAATGATATGAGGTTAAAAAAATAATATGATACAATTTATGAAAATAAAATCTTATTGTTAACGTAATCTATTCGAATTTATTTACTACAACTGATAATTTAATTATTTTTTATATTTTTATTATATAAGTATTCTCCTTTACAATTAAATTATTTGATAAGCTGTAAAAGTTATTCTTTCAAAACTTTTTATTGAAAGTAGGTATAACACACTTTTATGTGTCAATAAATATCAAAATACTATCAAACTAGTAAATTTTACATCGAACTAACTTCAATGTAAATTTTATAATTCTAAAATTGGATTTAATTATTTAATTATTCGTATTTTTAATAATTGGAATATCATTTAAACTAATAACTATTATCATTCATTTAATTGTGTATCATAAATAATTAATTACAGAAATAATGAAGATGATTGTTAAAGAAACCAGTCAGTAGGATTTACACATATTATGAATAATAAAATTAGTAAAATGACAAAAAAAGTAAAAAGAAAATGAAACTAAATAAAAATAAAAATTTTCCGGAACTATTTTGCTTCTACAGCGAACGTAACTACCTATACTATGATGTTCGTGTTTATCTCGCCGAGCTACCCCAGATTAAGTAGGAAAAGATTGTAGTACGTGGTATAGAAACTGAGATATTGAAGATTTTGTAAGATCGATCGATTTAGAATACATGAAAATTTCGTGACGAAATCAGTTTTGAGAGCGACCGCGCGACATTTGCCCTGCGCCGCCCGCTACAGTTGACGCGCGCCACGCTCGCACGCTTTACTTTATTATTCAATTACTAGTACTATCAATCCATAAAACACACCCTAGTATTTTTTTATTGCAAATATAGGTATTCAACATTAACCTTCATCAAGCTCATCGCTGAAAATTTTGTGTGCGTCCCCTAGATTTTTTGAAAAAAAAATATCTCGTCTCCAGAAGGTCGCAGAAAAATATTTTTTTTAAATACATGATGAAATGTCAGTAATCGATTTTCATAAGTTAAAAATTGAAAAAGATATTTGAAAAAAATATGCTCAAAAAAGGTGAAATTTTTTTAGTGATTTTTTGATCATTAATATTAATAAAATCGTTACAATTCTTTGATAGCATGGTATACCTATAGTGTACTTCAAGAAGAAAATAAGACGTCGATCGTTACTCTATGACCATCCTCTAGGCAACAATGGCCGATTTCCGAGAGTACCTTTCTTTCGAAAAATGGATATATCTCGCAAAATAATAAATATTTATTAATTTTTCAAAAAATAACTTTTTTAGCTTCCCGTGGGCTATACTTTACAGTAAATACGAAGTATTCAAACTTTAATTTGAACGAGTACTAGAGAACCTGATTTTTAAGGGTTTTTTCGATATATCTCGAATAGTAACAAAGCAATCGATATAAATAAAAAAAACGAATCGATAAATCTTTTTAATACCTACAACTTTCCCATTTATGGATGTACAAGCGATACTTGCTAGTTGCTAGTCAAATCAGCAACTATTCGAAAAACATTAGATAATATTAAATTTAAACTAAATTCAAATGATGTTGCTCCTTTGTTTAGTCATTAATGATATGACGATTAAAACTTTATGAGTTAGACATGTTATTGTATAGTAATATTGTGCAGCTATATTATTTGTTTTAAGTTTTGAGTCTATGTAAGCCATGAATTTTCCTTATAATCATTTTAACTTTATCTGCTTCGTTTGAGATTGTTCGATAAAATACTAAATATCAAGAACATACATTTAAGTTACAAATACTTTGGATACTTAAATGAATTTCCAGTATAGGCGATGACACAAATAGATAGTTGAAGCAAGTGAAATGCATAATATCTACATATAATATTTCTCGTACCAGGTTTGATGTCAATTCATTACTACGATTAGTAGTTAATTATTTATTCTTGCTTATCGTGGGATTATTTTGTACAATATTGTTTGTTATTGTGAAAATTAATCCCGCAATGCCAAACGAAATTTAGCGCAACATATTGTAAACAAGTTTGACGATAAAATACAGGACATGATAACTATCATTTACTTTTATGAAGTATCAGCATACTGTGAACATTTCAATAATTCACATATGTATCTTGCTTCAGAATAGAAACTGTAGTGATAAATATCATGTTTATTGCATAACTGATCCACCGCTTAACATTATTTACTTGTGTCATCGCCTAGTTTGTGTAATTATTTTAGCACTCGAAATACTTAAGTCAAAATGTTCCTTGTACTCTCAATGAAAATAAATTTAACCAAACTTAATAAGTTTACACATTTTAGAAATTATTACCAAACATAATTAACACTTCATAAATCTTGATAATTTAAATCTTTAATTAAAGATTCCAATAAACAAGATTTATTTAAATTTTAATAACCTTTTGTGCGAGTACATAGCCCTACTCGTAGAAACGTAAATAGTGAATAGCTTGAAGTTGCATCTATTCGATATTTCGAAAAGTGGAACTCAACAGTCAAAATACCTCTATGGGCTATATATGTATCAGAGTGCCATCAGAGATCAGTAGAGTTAAGCTGTTTCTAGCTGCGATGTTACCAAACCCCTATTAGTTACTATGGCACTCAACATATATATATTTAAATCTAGGGGAGTGCCATCGGCGGCCATGTTGAAATAGTTCTATATATACAGCGCTGGCTCCGTCTCTCTTTCTCCCGAGAGCCGTACTCATACATACAAACGCTTTGTAGCGCCTTTTAGCTCTCTTTTCTTTCTAATCACCTATTTTATTTTCCGTAAATCCGTTGTCATTATTCACGAGTCCTTTTTAGGAAAAGGTATTGGAAAGAACGAAAATAAACCCTGTGCTGTTGAGAGCCGAGTGTTAAAGAACTGGAAAGCTCTTACATCTCCCGTGGAAACTATTGCTTCGAGTTGTTGCTAGAGCGCGCGAGAGAGAAACGGACGTATACATTCCTCTCTCTTTCTCGCTCTGTGTGTGTGCATGTGTGTCTTGCTCTTCGTGGCAGCAACAGTAGCATAGAGAGCTAAAACAGTAGTAGCAGCGTCCCTTTTGCTGTTGGAGCGCGCCTTTCTGTCAGTTCCATCGGGAGTCAAAATTTTACGCACGACGATTACTCCTCGGCATCTCCTGTAGCATCCAACAGCGAAAAATCCAACCTCGCTGACGAATATTTTTTATTGTTCGTCAAGCACTTGGTATACTTACACGGACTTCTCGGATAGTTCCCTCTCCCTCTTTCTGTCTTACTTTGTGTCTCTGTCTCTCTTTCCACACGGTACACGTCCTCCCCCCCTTTTCCCCCCTGTGTGGCCCCTCTCGCTCTGGGACTTCTATGTTGGACTATTCTACGGTATCGTCTCTGGAGCGGAGTGTATCTATATTTAAATGTGTGTGCGTGCAATAATCAGTGATAGATGCTTTTGATTTTATAAAGTCCGAGAGACCAAGAGAAACGATAATAATGAACAGACTTTGAAAAAGGAACAACTCACTCCATTTTTTTATTGATATACCTACTGGTGAGTCTTCTCGGTTGTAGCTCCTTGTCTTTCCACTTAATGTTCTTTTTTCAACAACATTATTGCTCCAGATTCATTTAAAAAATGCAAGATGTATGTGGAGATACTTGTACTTTATTCAAGTGCACACAATGAAATTTATTAACAGTACCAGAGAAATCGTTTCGAAAATTTTTTAATTATTCTTTTGTACAATATGGGCTTGGATTTTTAATTGTTACTTGGGAATTTCTTCAACTTGACAGTTGCATTGTTTGAATGAGGTCGTGTACCTAATGATTTTTTCTCTACATAAAATGTGTTATGTGATGATGTTGACTTTCAAGGAAATATTTTTAATTGGCCCGTATGCAGTATTGTTTTAAATGTATAATACATACATAACATTCTTTTAATTTAATATTGATGGAGCATAGCTTTGTTTCTTTGTGTAATGTGATAAAGGTTATGAAATTTATATTTTCTCATTAATATATTTTTAACCTCTAATTATACAGGTAAAATTAGATAATAAAAGTAAAAATTTAGTGATACTCAAATATATATCTAAATTATAAAATTTATATATTTATGAATTACAAATAAAATCTATTTTGTCAAATGAAATATAGGAAAAGTAAATTAATTATACATAACTTTACTAAAATATAGAAATATTTAGTTTACATACTAAGCTTAGAAATTTTGTATGAAACAGAATTGTTTCTTAAAAAACTAATCTAAAACTATTAGTTACTAACCTCTGTAATTTCTGCAAATTTTTATATGATATTTAGATGCATAAGAACCTTTGCTACTAAGGGGTTTTCAGTTTTGCTAGAGAATTATTTCGTGTAAATCGGAAGAAAAATATTTTATTTTGTTTTTACAATATATATATATATATATATTTTATGCTTCAATATTGTAACCCCTATGAAAGTATCTTTTCTAAACTGTTCTTTAGATTTTTTATTAATTAAGTCCACATATTTCTTAGCTCTGATTTTTTTTTTATTTAAAATACTTGTATATTTACAGTTAAAATTAGATTGAAAATTGCCACATATATGTGTGACTGACATTTAATAACTAAGTACCTAACTTTTAACATTATACTTTTTTATTGAATCTATTATTTTAAATTGTGGAAATTTTTTAAAACAAAACATAATTAATTTAGTTAAATAGTACCTGTAAAAAATTACAATTTGTTAATTTACCAAAAAAATTCAATTCAAGTACACCTTTTCTGTTGCAATTTTGTGATTCTTTTTTAACTTAATTTTTAGTTTTGAATCATTAATTCTTTCACTTATTCTAACTATTTATTTAGTGCCTTAAAACTATTTATAAATGTAATAATAAAAATATATCTTTTCTTATGAATAGTAAATAAATATAAAGATTCAGTTAATGATTACGTTTTTTCTTATAAGTTATAAGTAGGAGTAATCAATAACTGCAAATTTATTAAGAAAACATATGAAGCTCTTGAATATAAGATAAATGAAGAATTCTTAATATTCTGTATTACATAGCTATAATCTTAATGAATAAATAAATAAATATTTAAATTTTACATAAACTAAAAAATTGAATTATTTTTCAGGGGATCCATCACTTTAAAAAAACACATAAAGATGGTTTCTACACGCCAGTCGAGTAATAGCAGTACCAATAATGATGCATCTACATTTGTGGAACTTGGTAAAAACTATGAAGCAGTGGGTCCATCAGGTACTTCACGGAGACATCAGCAGCCCCAGGCTGTTATGTCAACAGCTACTTCAGCTACGTACACAGGAGATATCAGTACATATATAAATGTGCTGGATTTACCGGTAGAACTCACACAGAAAATTTTGGGCTATTTAGATTATAATACAATTGCTCACTTACGTCCAGTATGTACTTAACTTTTAAAAATTTCGATGTTTATGTTATTATTTTATAAATCCTTATATTAATTATCTCATTTAGGTATGTCATCAAATGGATAAGGTTTGTGGGTCTATTTTGAATTCGACATTTCAACGTCTACAGACACAGATGCTTAGTCGTTTTCAAGCTATAAAAGCACAAATGCCAAGAAGAGAATCAGCAAGACGCAATCATCCCTTAGCATGTGAATCAGACATTATCGAAACTTTGCATATGCGACTTACCCTCCTACAAATGAGTTTTGGAAAACATATCGAACGGAAACACTGCTGTTTCTTTCCTGGCGAAGTAATATAATAATATATATGAAAAGAAATAAAATAGTCTAAACTAAAACCCTTAGACTATTTTAAAAATTATATGAGCAACAAATATTGCTATTATAATTAAAATGTTGAATATATTATAGATATTGGATGAGGTCTACCGCATTTTACACTACATTAAAGTGACGCCGAAGCTAGCTCGGCCATATAAAGTTACAGATGAACTCTTTGATCTAAGCACAATGGCTATGGAGTACTTCAAGGATTGCATTGAGCCTACACTTCCCGAAATACCTTATTTTGGAGCCGAGTTTCTTGATTTAGCAGGAACTTTCTCTTGTATGTATCAATATTTATTTCTTTTCTAAAGAAAAAAATCGACGAAAAGACAAATTCTAAACGGTTTTGATGCTCATCTAGTAAGATTTTTATGGATTCATAAAATTTTTGAAAAAACAAAAAAATTACCCATGTTAGTTTTAAAATATTTTTTTTAATCAATATTTAGATAAATTTGGATATGGCATTAGAAGGATATGATTTTACGCTTACGAAAAAAGTGATTAGAATTTTTTCAAAGAAGTTTGCATAAATGATACAGGTAATAGAATAATTATCATCATAAAAAAGTGAGTTATAAAGTTGATAGGTCAATATTCGGTGTTTTTTATACATTGTATACCATTGCAAATAAGAAAAATCAGATCTCATAGATTTGCTCAAAAAAAAAAAAAAAAAAATTAGACCATATTTTGAACCTTTAAAAAAAAACTATTATTTGTGGCGTTCCTCAAATACTTTATTTAATAAAGACGATTTCTATGTTCATACATTATCCTATTTAATGAACGAGAAGCAATTGAAATGTATAATTCACCTTGGCTTCGTTTTTCAAACGGCTTATTAATTTTTATACTCACTTGGATGAAATTTGAACAGAAAATTTATTACAAACAAGGAAAAATACTGTCCTAACTAACTTTAGACATACATTTTTAAATATTTTATATTTTCATTTTTAAAAATTCAAAACTAATATAATTTTCAAAAATGAAATTTGATTATCAGTAAAATTTTAACATGATAAAACATAGATTAATCTCCTTATGAGCACAAGATACTTAATTCTTATTCTATGAACATTTTTTTCAACGTTCAATTTCCACAAACGGAGACTAATCACGGGTGAAGCGTTTTTTAACTTGTTAAATTAAAAAATATCTAAAAAGGATTCGTGTAAAAATATCATTTATAGTTATTCTATTTTATGGATTGATTGAAAAAATCGCGTGATATAATGTAAACAATGGAAAGGGCCATTACAAGCAGGTCTCGATTCGATATACGATCGAGCCCCTATTCACAGAGCAAGGCTTTATTTTTGGATCGCAACTGCCTCACAAGTAGCCTTTTTGGATTCCGCTTATTTCCCCAACTAATAGAGTTCGGTTCACGCCGTTGGTGAGCACGAGCGCTATCGCGAATAATAAAAGAACCATGATATTACAGCGGCCCCGAGTGTGAATAAATTTTCTCTGTGCCTGGATACAGCACCACTAAGCGTGTCGGAGGGAAAGGCGCGCAGCAGCGCCGGTGGCGAGGGTTCGCCCTCGCGCTCCGGCAACGATGAGCCCGGTGGCATCCTGGCCCTGGAGGCGAATGTGGCAGCACCGGCTTCGCCGCCCCAGTCCAACATGGTGTTGCGCAAACGCATACGCAAGATTAAGCAGGGCATGAAACGCTACAACAGCCAGCTGAGCCTCATGCGCCGAGACTTGAGGAACTGCAAATCAAAGATTGCCGAGCAACAGAAGCAGATTGTCGAGTACGCGACGAGGCTCGACGATAACGACAAGAAGAACGAGGAGACGTCTAGGAAGTTCAGCACTCTTCTACAGGTATTTACAAAGGTACACTGTACTGTAGCATGATTATTATAGGCCTGGTTTTTATATTTCTATTTTTTTTCTTTCTTTTTTCTTCGTTGGGTTAGTAGACAAAGTTTGTACATGAATTTCTATTTTTAATAATAAATTCCCTTGCAAGGGAATTTAATGGAACAACTGCACTTTTCTCTTGTAGGAATTAAACAAGTGTAAAACAGAGATGCAATACTGGCGATCAAAATCGCCGGCGATTCCCGTGTGCTTCGGCTGTGGTCAGTCGATGCCGCTACCCACAGAAGATGTGCAGGCTCTGGCGAATCAAGGTATGCTTTCCAATGTCGAAGCAAGCGCCAGCGAAGGACTTGACTTCATCCCCATAGCCGACATGGCGGTGCACAGTCCGACGGAACGAGAAATGGATGCATTGATCGATATGAAACCACAGCAACTGCAGCCACCGACACAGCAACCAGCACAGTCCAGTAGTAGTAGCTGTAACAGTAACAATAGTAGTAGTAATAGCAATGCGTCGCCAATAGAACCGATGGCGCCGCCGAAAGCGCTACCCCCGCTGTCGGCTGCGCCGATCTCCTTGCCTTTGATCTCCTCGAAAAGAAAGTCGAGCACGTCCTGCCTAGAAGAAGACGCTACGAAAAAGCCGCGTCGCGCCCTCAAATCCCGTCAGGCTAAGCGTTCTAAAATTTAAACTCCAAACTTCTCTATCTCTGTCTCTTTGTACCTCTGTCCACTCTCTTACTCTGTGGTATCTATGTTGATTGTCGAAATTTCTTGAAGTGAAAATTTACTGTCAACAGAACACTGACAGTATTCACCCTCCAAGAGATTTGGAACTTCTATTCATAGTAGTTTTTCCTCTGTCCTTTCTTGTACACAATTAAATATGAATTCTTTGTTTTATTGTTTAACTTTATTGGGAGCGAGTGCGATACAAAAATACTATTGTAATCATACCATTTTCAAAATTTCCTTTCTTCTGCGTTTATTGGGACGGGCTTGAATTCTCACTCACAACTCGCTACCTCTCACCTCTTCTCACTTCTGTGCCTCTTGCAGGGGCGCGCTGTCTAACTTGTTTCTGTCTCAAAGTAGATACTCCCATCGATTTTTCGGCAGAGTCTCTTATCGCGTTCTTTCACGGCAACGAGCGGATGATCCTAGAAAAGTACAAAATTCTTTCCCGATCGTCTATTGTATTTTCGCGCAACGAAATTTTTATCTCCATTAATTTTTCGCATCCGTGTGCACTTATGCGCGTACAGAACGTAACAAGTGAGTTTCAGAAATCTCTTTGGAGAATTAAGAATATTAAAAGATAAGATAATCCTGTACATTCTGTGTCTTAATCGTTCAAGTCGTAA
>UELV01103108.1:0-35999 GCA_900490015.1 Megastigmus stigmatizans
AAGATAATGTCGTTAACGTTTAACGCGCGTATTCGACGTGACTAACAAAACCAATTTTCCCTTTGACTGAGCATCTCCCCTACTATCATGGCAATGTCTTTGATCAGCTACTGTACGACTCAAGTGCGCAACAGCTTAAAACGCCCATACAAGCACAGCATGTATACAAAGATCAAGTAAAACGAACAGCTATAAGCAGCGAGTGTATGCAGCGTCACGCGCACGTGCTTATACGCACACCCAATTAAGCATCTCTCGCTCCACGATTAAAGATCGCTCGCGCGCACTTATACAAGGCACAATACCGAATAACATATATAAGCGCGCGTGTGTCGTACGTATAGTTCGGCGTTATTTATGCCACCCGATAATATTAACCGGTGCACACAAAAGCTCTCGAGTGCAGCGCTTGGCTTCGCATTATACTCTCTCCCGCGTATTACCTGAAAACCTCGAGGGCGGAGAACAAAGGATCTCATGAGATTCACAGCGATCAGCGCTTTTTTTTTGTTCGTTACTCTCGCGTCGCGCGCGAGGGGAGCGCGTTCTGGATGTATACGCTCGGCGAACTTTACGCTCTACTTATGGCTCGGCGATTGTTCGTACGCCGATATATATTGGCGATGCGTTGAATTTTTCACTCAGCTTTTATACCCGTTGATGCGGAGTTTCAAGTGGAATCGTTAAAATTTGCAACTTTGTATATAGGGAATTCAGGATGTATTGTAACGTCGTAATTGAATTTTGAATCTGACCGAATTTCGTTGAGTAATTGAAAAGAGTAAAGATATATCCAAATGATTGGCAGCTATGATATGATAAATAAGGATTTATTGAATATTACCTATTTTTAGCAATATTTACATGACAATTGACTTGATGAAACTAAATTTTTGATCAATATTTTTTTCAGAACTTTCCAACACATTCTACTCACCTTTATTATAGAAATGGATGCACTCTTGTAAAGGTGGTTTTCGGTCTCTTTCTCATGGGGTATGCACTTTCTCAAGCTTTTCTTGCATGAGCAATAAAGGTATTGCTATTTAAAATGCTTTTCGATAAGCAGAATTTAAAGACATTTTTTGCGTAATATGCACGAAACCAACCTATGCACGAAAATATAATACTGGTCTATTATCAGTATAATCCAGACTTATCGTAGCTATTTATTAAACTCATAATTCTTTTTTTAATCTATAGTAGTTGTATTGGATAGCAGTGTAATTTCATAAAAAACTTAGTAGTATTAATCAATTTGTCTTAGTTATAGATTATTATTTATTTCTATTTCGAATAACAATTTTTTTTTATAATTCTGTAGCCGCAATTGTGATTTGTTTCAAATATATAATTAACATTGTTTCGCTAATGATCAAGCACTGCAAACACCATGTTATAACATCCTTTATACACCAGTCTTATTCCCTTTTCCGGCAAATACATAATTCGGACGAAATCTCTTGCAATAATAATTTAGTGATCCACTATTTCCCTACTCAAAGAGAAAAAGCAAAATCAAACACCGATGCACGGAGAAAAGCAAGGAAGAAAAGCTGAGCCAAATATATCAATGAAAGGTAAACACAGATCTCGCCCTCGCGGAGGCAGAGATATAAGCGGGCAAAGGTAACGACATTACCGACCCTCAAGCTCCCCAACGCAAAAGCGCAACGTTTAAACGCTTCGTCTTCCCTTCAAAGAGCGCCTGTAGCGCACCGAGTTTCATATATATAAATATACATTCGACTTCCTCTCCCTTCGAGAACCCAGGCCATTCAAAAAGCCTCCATATATATAGTTCGCCACCGCCGCTACTGCCGCCACGAACGTGGGTTCGTTCTTAGTCATACAACCCGGGATATACCCCTCGAATCCACCACCACCACCACCACCTATACACACGTGTGTGCGCCGGGCGGCGGAGCAGTTCACCCTCTCTCACTTTTACTTTCGTTCCAGAGAGAACCGGAGCGTCTCTCTCTCTCGCTCTGTATGAAAGGAGGGGGTGCACGAGAGGGAGAGAGAGAGAGAGAGAGAGAGAGAGGCACATAGATACCTTACCACGCGTATCCTGCTACATATAGTGTATAGCCATGAAAGACGGGGGGAAGCGAGAGAGAGAGAGAGAGAGAGAGTGAGAGAGGCGCCAGGGGTTTTGCAGAGGGGCAACACCCCTGGCGCGCACGGGCCTAGAGCCGCGTCGGAGCTCGCTATACGCTAGTGCTCTATCCGCAGCTTGCTTACCCGGATGGTCTCATCTCGTACATCCGTACACGCGCGCCGCGACCACCGTCCTATAGCGCAACAACTCTATTCTCCGCACACATCACATGTGCGTAGTATAATATATCCAGACACGAGTGCATCGAGTCTCATAAGTCCAGTCGCGGTGACTATATCTCTGTCGAGAGGCCACGTTTCTCTCGCTGTGCCGCGGCTATTTTCTTTGTTCGTCGCGTGGTTATCTCGCTGCGAGTTTGCGCCCTTTATCCATCCACCCTCGCGTCGTGGACGCGCGCACCGATTCTGTGTGTCTATATGTGTGCGCGAGAGGGTAACGCTCGCGGTACTGCGCAGGCGCCCAAGTGAACGACTGGGACATGTGTGCAGGCCGTTCGCGTGTATGCAGCTTTGATTGTTGATAGGATTTTTACCGGGGACACCGTGCATGCGGATGGCCCGACGTGTTTGTTTGTTTGTTTGTTTGTTTGTTCGTTTGGTCGCGGGTTGTGGACTTGCGGTGGCGATGTTGTTTGTGACGGGTGTTGTGCGCGATTGATTTCGACTGTCGATTTATTGATTGAAGCCGGATTTTCGCACATCCTGCCGTGTGCCAGGGACAGCCTGTGTGTGCGCGCTGCTGTACACGCGGCACTTGTCCTCCGATTACCGTTTAATTAGGCAGTCTAATTTGGGTATTTTGCAAATTTTTTCGTTAGTAGCAGTTGAGTTTGCGTAATACGTTTTTTATCAAAATGGTAAGCTAGATTAGGTGTCGAGATTTCAATGATTTTTTTTTCTTGTAAATAAAAGAATACTATTGTCCTTATTCACATTTTATATACGCATTGTCAAGGATAAATCTGATAATTATTCATAGCCATTTCGGTATAATTTAATATTCCATATTACTATCTATGATAACGAGATAAAAGCTATTTGTATAATGTTAAAACATATTTAAATGGTACATCCATACAAATATAGTTCAATATACACAACTCAACTGTTAGTTTAACAATCTATACAGCCCAACATAAATATAACAGTAATCGTATTCTTTTGACAGTATAACAACATCTTGCATAAAACCCAGATGAAAATGTCATTCGGTTAAAGAAAAAAAAAAGGAACACAAAGGCCACGCGCCATCCGGCACTCGAAGGGGGGGAAATCCTAAAGAAGTCGAGCAGATGTTCAAAACAGTAACAGCAGTAGCAGCAGCAGCAGCAGCAGCAGAAGCGTGCGCTCCGGTATCGATCGCCGGCTCTGATCGCTGCTGCAGCCGCGAACCTCCAAAGTTCACGGGCAAAAGACGAATAAGAACATGGGGTGCGACGTAGACGTTGCCAGTGATAAAGAGCCTAAAATGTGCCGACTGCGATAGCGAAGCAGCGCGGCGAATTATATTATCGGCCCGAGACGATGGATGAAACCTCGGGCTTCTGTGAACTGTTTTTTTATACAATAGAGGGATTGCATAAGCTTTGTATGTAAAGTGAGATTTTTTTCGTATCGATATTTTTTATACTACGTATATTGATCGACTTTGGGGAGGAAAGATGTACGGATCAACGCCGATATTTTTCGCCGAGACCTTAAAATGGCAAATGGTCAATGTTTACCAGCATCCGATCAGGATTGCTGCTATAAGGTATGCAATTTATTTACATAAAAACTTTTTTTTTATTTGTATGCGTAGTAGAATTTGAGAGCATTATGTTTTATGTAATTATATGCAACATCGTCCTAACAATCATGTTATTATATCTGTGAAAATTCGAAATCGACATTGACAATAGCAAAGGAGTCATTAAAAAATTTTATAATTAATATTCGTTGATCAAGAAAGATACTGCAAAAGTTAAAGAAAAGTTTTTGAGCTAATTATTTGAGTAAAAAATACAAGGCCGGTAAGGTAGAGAACGTGCCGGTAACGCTCACCCTCGCGATAATATCCTGCAAGGACACTCGTAGACACTCGTGGTTCGAGTATAGAATTTCAAATAAGAATTCAAGATGAAAACTCTAAAGAAAAGATTTTCAATAATTAAAATATAAATTAAGGAGACTTTTACATATACACGGTACCTATTTTCGGATATGACTAGTACATTATAAACAAAAAGATTACTAATGATTATTGACTTGATTCATGAGAGCTAAAATCTCTGATTAAAAATATGGATAGTATGAATAAAATACTTTTTTTTTAAGAGAATGCAAGTGTTCGAAAACTGGATCCTGCGATGTAGCACCAAACCTACCGTGATCGTTGAGCAGAAGAAAAGCTTGACTTGCATTATCGTGATAGCGTATCTAAAGTACTGTTTTACTGTAAATTTAGTAGATCCTACAAGGAAATGACCAATCTGGCTGTATTTACAAGGAAATTACCAATGATGCGGGTCCTGGGTTTTTTGAACTTTCAGTAATGACTTTTTCGTAAAACAATAAGAGGTCTGCCTTTTTTAATGCGCTCTGGTTTTAAAAATATCCTGCACATATTTCCTTACTTACAAGATTAATCTGATACAATAAGACTCATTACAAATTAATGACTATGAATTATTTTGCAGTGCCAAGTATACCACTGATTTAATCAGTTTAATGAATATTTAAGGTATGTTTTTTTATAGTATATATAGATATACTCTAATGCATACGATCAGCATTGATTGGTGAACCTCTTCAAAACTAGGGAGAAAAACGCTGAGTCAGGAGTATCATTATTGAATGAGGTAATCTTTGAAAGTTTCAAGAAAATCTAGGACCCGCATCTCAATAAGTCGCTGACAAAAAGTTTCAAAAGTTTTTCAAAAATATATATTTTATAAACGATTATCCCTGGTAGAAATGTTAAGGAGTTCCTAACCAATTTTTAGCTAGATTTTTTAAGTATATAGATTTTTTACTATTATCTCCAATTCTGGGGCCTGTAAAAAAGATTACATTTTGCTCGCTAAATAGTCTCAAAACATTGTCATTTGATTAACACTCGTCAATTTTCTACCAGGGTATATGTGGACCGAAAATATCTTTCGATCTCGAATTTTCTAATTCTAATAATTTTTTTTTCTTTCGCGAGCATTTGAACGTACCTGACATTTTCAGGCCGATTACTTACTATTTTTCTCGTTTAGTACAAATTTCTTCAGCTCATTAGATTGTTAGGATTTTGGGATAAAACTCTCTTAAGCGCAAAAAATTATCTTTATTAACTTTGATTTGACTTTGAACAACACAATTATTACACGCCCATTCTCATCCATTTCTAGTTATGTGATTTGTTCTCTTTATACGGTACAGAAGCATTGGTCCTATTGCTTGGCATTCGACGGCCATCATCTCGACCAAACTTTTGTCTCCAGCCCAGTCGAATCTTCTGATATTGGATAAAGTGGTATTATTAGATTGTCATATAAGCCATGCAGCAATAAGCTCCAGTGCTAAGCTGTCTTGAAAAGTATGGTGGGTGGGGGAGGATGATGAAGAATGGAAGCAACGAACGCCGGAATTCTTAGTGTCTCCGCAGAAACTGTTTCATTTTGCCGCTGCGTCTTTTTACCTTTTGTACAGCTGATGGCTCTTACAAAATTTACGACTGGCGTAAATATACGAGCTTAGCGATATTGAGTGTTAAAGTCTTTTAGAAAATGTTATAAATTACAATAGCGTATTACTTTTGTGAAAGTCTTATTAAAAATTTTAATAATGTAAATTATTATACGTGTTATATAAGCTGATCAATTAGCATCTTCTCAAAATATCAGTGCGTGCAGACATGCAAATGTACATGTAACCAACTACTTTGGCCGTACATGAACTATCCCTATTTCATCCATGCTTTAGGTCCTTTTTAAATCACTAGATAATGCCGCCACTACCACTAATAAATTTATCATCCTTAATTGCTTAAAAGTAAAAGAAATCTAACAGTGTTCAGTCTTTGAGACTTTTCACACAGATTCTATGGATCATTAATAATAAGCTTTAACAATTGCAATCATTGAACAGTCTCCAAATTTAAAAAATCCAAGATTAATGCATGTTATCATCCCGTTAAGGGAGTTCTCTCGATAATTGAATTGATGATGTCATTGACTTACAAATTTTTATTTAGCAAGGTAAATGATTGAAGAAGCTCCAGTTAAAATTTCGCGAGGCTAGGGTACCCCAAAGCCGAGAATTAAATATTTTTGTTATTGCTTTTTTAACACGTAGTCTTATGGGAAAGATTCTCTTTTTTCCGATTATAAATTAATTGATGATAACAGCTTTTCGATTTTTTTTTTATAGTAATAGAGATTTTTTTAAATTTTTAGCAATTTTCTAAAGTACCATAGGGTAACTGTGAAATAAGAGGGAGTTGATATTTCATATATAAATCTCATTTGCCTATAGGTTATACATGCAGAATATATACCTGTACATACCGACTGCACTGGTCAAATCTAGTAAATTCTGTACTTGACTTCCTACGTATAAGGAGAACCTCCTTAATCGGCCACAGACTTGAATTTCGATACCTGAAGTGCCGTAAAAGAAAGCTAGCTGTGTTCAGTGTATGAAACTATTCACTTAGATTCTATGGTGCGTTAATAATAAGCTTTAACAATTACAATCATTGAACGGTCTCCAAATTTAAATAATCCGAGATTAATGCATTTTATCATGCTGTTAATTGGCTTCTGGCTGGTTTTTGCATACCTTAAGAACTCTAATTGCTTAAATTCCACGTCTAGTATTAAACTGTTTATTGCCATAACGAAGAAACGATTAAAGAGTGAATAGTCCTAGGAAGGACTGCAGGCTTAGCAGAGCCGTCAGAACGATTTGCCTCTCTACGGGGTTGCAGTTATCGTCATGGAGAGTATATATTGCACTTCTCGAAGCTTCCAGGCCTAGATCTTTGACTGCAAAAGTTTGATGGAAAATTCGTTGAATTCTAGAGTCACTCAGCCTTCTCTCAGGGTCTCTTAGATTGGAAAGTGCAATTAAGTCGTATATACATATGGACCAAAGTTGAACTACAAGTTGATCGAGATACATTGTTACTTCGCGCAACCTTACGCTAGTGGTAGACTCTAATTGCAATGTCGACTCTCAGTCTGTGTACTAGAAATTTTGAATGTCATCTGCCGTTCAGCTCGATTCTATTGATAAAATACAAACCAATTACTTGTATTATAATGTTCAGAATACCTAAATTTACGCATTTACGATTTCTATTCAATCATGATTTATTATTTTTGAAGAGAAAAACAACGTGACATTTCAGAGGTATTCAATTTAAAAGAAAATGATTAGTTTTATGCCACATTAGAGCTCTAAAATGTTGAGAACAAGAAAGATCGTAGAATTAGCTCTCTATAGTATAGCTAGAACGCCTTCAGAATGGCAGCGATGCATACACACATGTCGTACCGTTGCACTGCAAGTGGCTGCTACGACCGTTGTAGAATTCATTGCTCTCTTTCGTATCTCAGTTGATATGACTTCATCATCTGCCATTATCACACAAACATAGAGTCAATAATTAACAATATTTATTAAATAACACAAAGACACGTCATCGATATAAAATCTCATTTATATACCATAAAAATATCAATGCCCAATATGCGACACTCAAACTTTCAAAGTGCTTTAGCGCGAAGCTCTGAAATAATAAAACTTATTTTACGATCACTTAAAAATCAATGCTTCGCCCTCTGAATCGCAAACTCACTCACACACACACACAGCGCGGCCAACGCGAAATATCCCACTTCCCAAGCAGTTTCCCGCCGTAAATAGCAGAGAGCCTTTCGCCAGAGAGAGAGAGAGAGAGAGAGAGAGAGAGAGAGAGAGAGAGAGAGAGAGAGAGAGAGAGCAGAGCAGAGCAGAGCGGAAACTATTTCTCGACCGCGAGCAATAATAACGCGAGTATGCATTTGCCATTGAGCCTCTTAAAATATAGGCGTGTCGGCATCGCGGGCCCGCAGTTATATTACGCCGCGGCCCCTGAAAGCTTCTCTCCTCACCGTATAGCAGGAATCCTATGGTTGCGCGCGCGTGCCTCGCGTAAAAGGAAAACTATTCCCGGCCGTGTTCAACCATTATAGGAGAGGCCAAGGGGCAGTTACGTAGATGTCCGGTATATAAGGCGGGACCGAGTATAAATGCCCCGAGGGTTGTTTCCTCCTATATGTATATATTTCTAGATTCAATCACAACCCTCGGCCCGTGGAAACTCGTGTCTGGAATACTAAGCGGCCTGTAGTTGTGCGCTTCGTGTCGGCGATTTTCCTAAAGCTTTTTTTCCCCTCCTCCTTCTACTTTCGAAAGTTTTGTTTGTTTGCTTGTTTGTTTCCCGTTCCGCGGGAATTCGCTGCGGATGGAAAAGTTTTAGTCCACGGGCGTTATTATCGCGAGTCTTTATGCGTTCACCGATATGTGAATGCATAAGTTATAGAAAGAAATGAATGCGTTTTTTATGATAATTTCAAAGGAGGTTCTTTATTTTTTTTTTTTTTTTTTTTTTTTAAATGTAGCGTTATCATTGAGGTAGTGGTTTAATGTACTCAATTGATATGCGATGTCACGTTCTATATTTATTAAAAACTGGCTTTTTTTCACGAAGCGTATATTAATCTATCATGATTTAAGATATAAACTAAATCAAAAACTATTCTAAGAATCAATAGATAAAACGATTGTTCACACCTCCAATCATTCGTGAGTGCAAATAACATTTTAATCGCCTAAAAATATAATATAGAACGATAAACACTTTATTTTTATCTATTTATCGCTAATCGTCTTTGATTAATGCGGCTATAGCGAGATAAAGTTATAATTAAAGTATAAAAAATTAGTTTCGTGATTCATACGTCGAAATCAATTATCAATTACTAAATTAAAATCATAAATCAATTTCAATAAAACTAAATACAATTGTCATTTAATCACTCTTTTATATATTCGAAGCACGACCACACCTACCGAGCTTAGTATATTTCTATATTAGAACTGTAGATAAATGGTCAGGAGGACTGTTTTGTCCATATACACCACACGCGTTTTTCATCTATCGTTTTTACGCTTTTCCTCGCACTCGTGAGGTGAATAAAACGAAGAAAATTCTCTATTGCCTTCGACCTCAGTCGCCACTAGGTTTGGTTAGTATGAGCAATGGGTCCGATATAATTACTGTGCGAACTGGGCTGCTTTTTCATCATCATCTCCTTGTTGGTTTCTCTCCTTGGGGAATCGACTCCCTCGCTTCGCGTAAATTTATGTCAAGCGTGGACGCGAAAAATATGAAAGTTTTGTCCCTCCACGTATCCACCAATTGATTTTAGGCAATTGATATTAATTAGTGCTTTAGTAAGTTAGTGTTAACACGACTTTTTATTTCTGAAAATTCTTAGAATTAAAAAGAAAATGTACCCTAACTAATTTTAGGTAATAATCTATACGATTCTCATCCGGAGAAAAATAATATTTATATTAAATGAATTCAATGCTTAGAGTAATGAATTATCGCATATAATTCTTACTATTTTACTTCCACAAGCACAGCAGAATGACGATATTCAATGCTTTCAACTCTATCGATATAAAAAAGCTCGGAGATTTGCATTCTCGTTACTCGACTCTCTCTCTCTCTCTCTCTCTCTCTCTTTTGCATCAAGCATAGGCATTCTTAGCATCCTGCGGCTCCGGGCAGATCCTCTCTCATCGCCGCGCAACAAAGCACTTCCGCGAAGACGCAGTCGACTGGATTTTCTTCCCCTCCTCGATATTCGCGCATAAAGCGAGCGAGTGTGCTCGGATCGCGCCCCGCGTTGATGCACAAAACTGCGCGTACACACGTGCGTATACGATATCCGCGTACAGAGTATGCAACAGTAACGCGAAGTGGGTCATTCGATTTGCGATTCATAGCCGATAAAAATCATAATTCAAGCCGCTCTTTGGAAGAAATTGAATCTCTCCCTCTCGTATGAGATATATATGTATTCTAGGAAGTAATCATCCAACAGGGGCTTACCACGTCCCATTCAGACTCGTTTCGATGAAATACACTTCCAGCTCGATGCGTTTCCTCCCTCCTTCCCGCTCTTCTTTATCCTTTTTCCCGCCTCTAGGTCTTGCTGGAATGCCAAGGATAATGCGATACGCTGACGTAGGCACTATGCTGTCGATCGGTTGAGGGATTCTCTATTAAATCTGGATTTACCGCAGGATATCTCTAGCCCGACGATGTCTGTGCGCCTGCTGCAAACGTAGATATGTGCATGGCGCCTGTGATTTCCTGCTCCTTTGATTCTTTTGTCTTTTCTTGGCGTCGATTTTTTGTGCGAGTGTGTAGATATTGTCTCTTGTTCTAACTGGTCTGGCTTTCGCGTTACTTTTATACTTGTTCTTCGGCTGTAGTGGAAAATTGGCAGACTTTTTAAATAATAATAAAGATTTTTTTTAAATAATATTTAATAAAAGCTTTTTCAGATAAGTTTTTTTTATTTTGTTAGAGTTTAAAAAAAGTATTTAGTAAAGATTCTACTATCTTGGATTATGAATTGTAACAAAATCACACTTTGAGTATTACAAGTACTTTATTTAAAGTAGTAGATATATTCAAAGTTCTATAGGTATATTTGAAAGTTACTAATTTACAAACCAGTACAATTACAATTATTTATTATACAAGAATATATTTCTGTATATTTATTAGCTGTATAAGAATATCCATCACCCAGAAATAAAGTGAAACAAATAAAATCATTTTATTCGTTAATACATTTCTGTAATAAATTTACTTAAATAACTGATAAAAAGAAATCCAATTATTACAGGAGGGAAAATTATGTAAATTCAATGAACGTTGAATATTAAATGATTTTGGTAAAAGCTGTATTTTAAAATCTTTTGTACATTGTGCAGTTCGTAGCCCACCTACACTTAACGACTAGTTTTATATGCATATCGTGTATTAACTATTATTTATGCCTTGCTAATGCACCGTTTTTCATTATATGTTCGTGCAATATGAAATGTAATGAGACCAGTGTTTCAGCGTTTTTCTGAATGGACCCTAGTTTTTAAGATACTCACAATTCCATATTGATTGACACGGGTCTCATTATTTTATATAATTGGTAATTCCTGAAAGTTTCAAAGCAATCCAGGACTCACACCCCTGACATTCTCTTTATAAATTTGTGTACTTGTGAGAAAATAAACAGCTAAGAAATCATCAAATTAGCAAGTACTACATTTTCAGACTTTCGTTTTTTATGACTTCTGGATACCAGTTTTCTTTGATATAGATGCATTAAAGGCTTTTTAAAAATATTTTCAGGAACCTTCTATTGAAGATGTGTTTTTTATTTTTTTAGAGTTTCAAAAAAGTATTTAGCAAGCCTTCAATATTTTTGGATACAGTATTTTTTCTTTGCGCTTACAATCACTAATATTATTATCATTATCAGTGCAGTCGACTGGTTGGAATGTCTTATCGAAACATAAGTAAACTTGCGTTACATGTTGCTCCTTTAAATACTAGAATTCAAATTCATATTTTCATTAAATGAAACTCAGTGATTGTCCTTGACAAATAAATATAATATACTTACCGGATTTTTACCACATTGAACATAAGGTCTGATCTTCAAAGTAGATCGAATGGCGTTAATTAACGCGGAAAGTTCATAATAATGCCCGGCAACAATTCCCGATATCTCAAATATTTTTCCAACATTATATTTATCCAATAATTGTAAAGACTTGGTGAAGTATTTATCTAAACTGTTTGTGCTTGCATGGTCTAGAGCACAGGTTCCATGTTTTTCCCATTCGTAACTCCAAAATCCCTCGTTCGTCATATTTAGTTTGTAAGTTGGCCATTTGCTTTCCATTTGTCTTCTTAACTCAGGGTCTAATCCACTTTGATGGTTGAATTTCATATGAATATTACAAAATGATGGATGCCCACCTTTACGGTTACTGGGCCATAAACCATGCAATGTCCAGGTATCCTGATAGGGGCAAGCGCTACAATAAGATTCTGATTTGGACCACATTTTGTTTAAATCCCAACAACTACTTTGAGGCCAGCTTTGAGCTAATGTGAATATTTCGTAACTAGTGCCAACATTCGTTCGTGGTTTCCGTTTTTTACGTCTAAAACAAATATTTTATATTATTTTGTAATATCTGCAGTAGTTCTTCAATCATGTCTTAAATACAAGTTTCATACGGAATTGTACAATTTAGTTCTACTTTTAACCGAATATAAACATGAAAAGTCTTAGCTTAAACAACATCTACTATCTTAGATTGTTTGAGTATTAACAAAGTCACACTTTTCGTATTACAAGTACTTTTAATTGCACTAGTTTGCTGCGACTAGAAGTGATCAAAATTGACGGTTTTTAACATAATTGATTTCTTAAGAGAAACATATTTCTGGCTCATGTATTGAATCGTATTTTATGATACAGCGTGTGAAAAGTGCAATTTAACACATGTGTTTTTTTCTCGCGTAAGATAAATCGCTTAAGCTTCTCGCATGGAATGCCATAAATTTAATTAGTAATTTTCGACTACTTCAAGACTTAAACATATCCATCACTTCAAAGAAATTAATTATCATACGAGAATATATTTCTGTTTATTTATTAGTCGCAATAAGAATATCCACGTTAATCCTATACCTTTTTAGTTATAACTTGAAAATTACAAAAGAAAATTATATCTTTACACATATAATCACAAAATAATTACCTATTCTCATTAGCAGCGTCACACAGAAATATAAGTGAAACAAATAAAATCCATCTATTTGTTAACATATTTCTATAATAAATTTACTTAAATAACTAATGAAATGAAATTCAATTACTAGGAGGAAAAATGATGTAAATTCAATGAAAGTTGAATATTAAATGATGTTGGTAAAAGCTGTATTTTAAAGTCTTTTATACATTCTGCAGTTCGTAGCCCACCTAAACTTAACGACTATTTTTATATGTATATCGTGCATTAACTATTATTTATGTCTTTTACTAATTAAGTCACATTTTTACATCATCTTTTAAGCTACTTGAAAGAGAATGTAAATTTAAACTTTTACAATATGAATTTATACAATATTGAAAAGATTTTATAATAATGGAAATTTTTAAATTTAAAAATTTTAATAATCTTCTGAAAGTCGAAAACACTAGTATTACGTTTTTTATGCAAGCTGTAAGATAATTTAAAATGATTACATTAGCAGAAAGCAATTCTAATTGTATTGGAATAATACAATAATGAATTTCCGATTAAATAAAATCAGAATTCTTCATACATGATATCAACATCATTTAATGTACCTGTAGTTCTCACTATTATCAGAAAATCGTTCACTACGAATTCGCTTTACATAGTTTGCCAATTACCAGCTTCTAATGTGTTATATTTTGTGTCAAGACAAATCTATCTGAATTTCCCACGAATAGTTTCATTTACTCTTGACAAAAAATGGAAATGTACTGCAGTACGCGTTAATTTAACTTACATAATAAATCCATCGATATGTTGTGTAATCAATTAAAGCATTGTTGTGATTCAATTAGCATGAGCTTGTATACAGCAATGTTTGCACTAAAATTAATTAACCTAAATTCGAATAGGGTAAAATTATTATTTTATTAACAAATCAGGTCCTAGTAACAAAGTTTTTTTTATATGTATTACTAAACCTTCCTTTTTAAAATATAAAACAACATAATGATATAAACAATTTATTGAGCTATCTATTACACATATTATAAATATTATGCATTATATAGTATCATTTTCGCATTATAATAAATTTATACAGACCAATTTTTAATTATTACTTAAAATTATAAACTTTAAAAATAATGAACAAAAATCGATACGTTCATATTTTTAGGATAAATCTTCAATGCATAAATATTTTTTATTAGCTCGAGTTAATTTAAAAAATGCACCTAGCACACGAAGATTTATCATATCTAGCCCTTAGTCGCATTTAATTTTCATAAAATTATAAACAGAGAAATATATCAGGAAAGAGAAAACATATTTATTGCTTCTACACCTCTTAACAAGGTGGCAGATTGACAGGATAAATTATTTTTTTTATCACAATTACTCTTGACGGAACGAGTACAATTTACTACTTTAAATGTTTTATGGAAGCATACTTGAACCTCACTTGGATACTGCTCACCGTTATTCTAAAATCAATTACTCAATACGAGTAAAAACATTCATAGAAGGATTAACTTTCAAAGTACTTTTCAATGCATTAGAAACGGTTACCAAATTGTATGCTGTTCCAGGAATAATTTTGGATCCTTTTAATATTCTTCCAAGGTTGTACCGGTCCGACAATTGGACAGATTTTTCAAAGTACTTGAGTTGATTGTTTGTAGCCGACCCGTCCACTGTTTGGTCCACTGGCTACGCTACAAATCTTCTCTATCATTTTTCATATTGAAATTGATAAACTGTTCTTTTTACTCTGCATTTAATTTCGGAGTAATACGTGTTCGGTCATATAATAGTTTCTTGTCGCAAAAGGTTAGACTTATTCCTCTTCTGTTAGAAGAACATAATCCGTGTAATGTTCATCTATCTTGTCAACGTAATGTTTTGCACGGACTGCATGTGGGCTCTTCTCTACAGCGTAGCCAACTTGAGTACGTATCCAAAAACTGATTTGAGGTCAGAATTATGTTAACGAGGATATACCATAACTATTGCCAATATTGATTTGTCGTTTCCGTTACTTGTCGTCTACAACAAATATTATTTTCTAGCATCCATAGTTTATCATCCATGTTAAATACTAATAATACTAAATTATATAATTTAGCTCTACTTTTAACTGAATATGCATATGGAAAGTCTTAGTTTTTATAAAACCTGATACTTTAAATTGCAACGGTTTATGAAAAGCGACTAGAAGTGATAAGAATTGATTGGTTTTATTGAAATTAAATTAGTAACCTTTAACCTATTTCAAGACTTGAATATACATCCATAACTTCAGAGAAAATAATTATCATATGAGAATATTTATTTATTTATTGAAACCAGAAAAAATTACGATACCAACTATATACAATATATAAAATTAAATATTCTATATACAATATATAAAATTAAAATTACCAAAAAACATTAAATCCATACGCATATAATCACAAAATAATTAGCTGTCATAATTAGCAGCGTTACAGGGAAATGGAAGTGAAACAAATAAAATCAGTATATTCGTTACCGTGATTCTGTAATGAATTTACTGAAATAACTGATGAGATGAGAATCAATTACAATAAGAGAATGTTGTTTAAAATAAATGAAAGTTGAATATGAAATGATATTGATAAAACCTACAATTTAAAATCTGTTGTACAGTGTGCGGTTCGTAAACCACCTAAACTTAACGACTAATTTTTATACGCATATTGCACACTAACTACAATTATTTATGTTTTACTAAGTCAAATTTGTACATCATTTTTTAAGCTTCTTGAAAGAGAATGTAAATGTAAACTTTAACCATATTAAAATCCATTAGTTTTAAAATTTAATAACCTTCTGAATCAGCAGAAAACAATTCTAACTGTATTGAAATAACACAATGATAAATTTTTGACGAAATAAACTCAGAATTCTTCATACAAAATATCAAAACCATTTAATATACCTCCAGTTAACATTTAACGCACCCTTATCGGAAAATTGTTTACTGCGTATTCACTTTACATGGTTTTCCAATTACCAGCTTCTGCTATATTATATATTTTATGTCAAGACAAATCTATCTGAATCCTCCACATTTAGTGTTCCAATATAGTTTCAACACAGTTTCAATTTACTCTTGACAAAAAACAGTAATGTACCAGTGTCATGTTAATTTGTCTTACATAAAAAATCCTCTGATAATTAATTGCACCAATTGCATTATCGTGAATCCATTTAATACATATTAATAAAAGACAGTTTTTAATAAAAACAATTCTTCCGTATAAATAAATGTTTGATGTAATATTTGCAAGTAATTTCAAATCGATTGATGAGTCATGTGAGTAAGAACAAAAATTAATAAATGAAAAAAGTGCCTTCACCTCTGTTTTCTTCTTTTTTTCGTTCATTGTAAACATGTATAAAGAATATTATATGACCCGATAAATAATATTTTAAATTGTATTTTTAAATTAATTTGATGTACGAAATTCCCTTTTTCCCAGCACTCCCCCTTTGTAACACAATAATAAAACAACACGGATTTCTTCTAATTAATCGCATTTTTTCTACGCATTAAAGACGAGGATGACATTCCGAGGAATAATACTCCAACCTACGTCGAACAATCAAAACCTACTTACATACAAAATATAAATAGTTAAGATAAATATTATCTCTTACGTACGGCTGAACAAATGCAATGGATTTTTCAGTAAACCGGTTGCACAGTTTATTTTGTATTAATTACAAAAACTTCCTGTTTTAAAGGAAAAACAGCGTTATACAATTCACTAAATATATACATTAGAATTACAATATTTTTTATTACAATAAGTTAATATGTAAAACCTCTTCATGGTGGACACGTCGGTAGATTCATGGGATAAATTACTGTTTTAGAAGGATCACAATTAGTATTAACTAGAGTATCACAGTTTGTCGGTTGAAACGTCTTATCAAAGCATAAGTGAACCTCAGCCAGATACTGCTGTTTGTTATTCTAAAATAAATCACACAATATTATGAGTAAAAAATTTCATTGTCTTGACTTAGATCACTACTGTAGATACTTACCGGATTCTTACGACAACTTAGGAATGGATTACCTCCAAAATTTCTGCTGATTGCATCATAAAGGTTTTGAAAATCGTATGGTCTATTAGGATAGATTCCACCTCGTCGAAATATTGCTGCAACGTTGTTCTGATCCAGCAGTTCTAAAGATTTAGTAAAGTACCTGGTTTGAGTGTTGGTACTTGGAAGGTCCGATGCACAAGTTCCATGCTTGTTCCACTCGTGGCCCCAAAAACCATCGCCTCCCCCTCCTAATCTGAAATTGGTCCATTTCTGTTCCATATCTTGCCTTAGTGTCCCAGTCACTAAGTTTGAGTTATATCCTAATCTTTTATTGCAAGATTGCGGATGCTTTTGTCCATGTCTGTTAGATGGCCATAATCCATGTAACGTCCATTTATCTCGTTCTAGTGGCATGGTGCATGGGCTGCATGTGGGGGTTTCTCCTAGTTTTGGCCATTTCCCATTCAAATCCCAACACGTAGTTTGTGGCCAAGCCTCAGCTAATGTCAGAATTTCATAACTTTTGAAACTGCAAACAATTTACATGTTGTACGTTACCATATTATATTTTTTGTACAAATACAGCAAGAACAGATCGGAAGTACGATATTGAAAGAATAATAGATCGATATTATCAATTTACATAGTATATATCACTGCTAAGTTTTAACTATTATAGGAAACATTAAAAGAAGCAAAAGAAATAAATAGTCTAAAATTTTATTTTAAAAAGAAACACAACTATTTTTAAATAAATATAAAAAATTATTAAGTGTGATTTTCTTTTTGCATGACATTATAGAAATTCAGCAATCAGTCTAGTTCTACAACAGAAACAATAGATTTTTCAAGTAGCATTATATTAATAAAAAATACAATCTTATAAGATCAACTGTCAAACTTACGCTGCTGCACTAAACGCAAATAAACACGAAAGAATAAAGGCTACTGTAAATGAAGACATGACGAATGATGATACTTAATAAAAAAAATAGCCACTAACAGCGCGAACTGATACTTGACCGCGAACTAATTCTAATGTTAATGGAGATTCGTTATATGTACTTCATTGCCGGCAGTGTAAACGCAGTTGATGGTGAGTCGATAAATTCTTTCTACGCAAGTCTCGCACATGAAGCGCAAGATCTAATCACATTCTTTTATCGCGTAATATAAGCTACTTACGGGTAAAAATGTAGGAAGATAAAATTTTTATAATTCATACGGTAGAAAAAAATTGTAATCGTTCCTGGACTAAACTGGTATTTCCTGAACAATTTTCGCATATTATCCTCTTCTTTATTGGGTTTTCGATTCTATGTTTGGACATCAGCGAAATTTTTTGCAGATTTATTAAAAACTGCAGAATAAATAATCCATGAAAAATTCGTATGAGACATGAATTTAATTTATTGGAACATTTGAAGGCTACAATTTTATTAAATATTACATTCTTAATTAATTGCACGAGCCAAAGAAAACTTTAGCATTCACTTGCTAAATTGTTTATCTCTTTTAATAATTCTAAATTGCTACTATAATCATATCTTTGTTTATTGATTGATCTTAAATACTTTTTCTGATTTTATATTACTTTATTCGACATTCTTTTTCGATCATCAATAGTGTATATTTTAAGAAACAATTGTATGAATATGAAATATATTTAGTTTAATAATTATTTTATTTAAAAAAATCCATTTATTAATAAATTTTTGTAAAATAATATACAAAACTAACTTCCAAAAAATTAATAAAAAAGTATAAGAGTTGAATAAAATACCGATATTCAAATATCAGTAACTAAGATGATCAATATTGTTTGCCTAAAATCAATATAAGAACGAAAATGCTATTTCCGTACGGGAAATCCGCATAGAGAAATAGTATAATACATTTCGACACGGGGGCGGAAGACGATTATTTCACTCACGAGACGTTTTTCGGCCGAGCGAAGCGAGGTCGAAAATTCGAGTGAGGGAAAAATCCTCTTACGCCCTAGTCTCGAACCGTATTTTTCATCACGAGAGCCGTAAAGTCGCATCAAACATGCGATTTTGTGGTTAGAGTGACGAAAAAGAATTTTCGCATACGGGAAATTCCAGAGAGTATCGATTTGAAATATTTTGCTTACAGATGCATGATGAATGAATTCCGATAAGGAAAGATGCACTGATGTAAACGGAAGCGGACACACGCGTAGGATAAAATAACCAAGTTCTAATCCCACCAATACGAATACTTTGATTTTAATTTAAATTCCGCCTTTATTTTATACTTATTAATAGACGATTTCCTTAAACTCATAATGATGTATACGAAAAATCTATGTCAAAAAATTTACATTTAAGATCCATGAATATAAAGAATTTTTTTCTGCTCTGTATTTGACTCAGACTTATAAATAGTTCAGAAACAAAAATACATTTTTTTTGAAAACGGGGCTGACCAGTAAGTGCTGATTCACAAACTTGACTCTACGCAAGATGCTCATCCAATATGTTGATAGATTTTTTTGTAAACATCAAGTTGATTTCAAAGGAAACATCCTCGTTATTTAAAGGTTAAATTACCTGTTTGATATAAACATTAAAAGTATTTTGAAATATGAACAGAATAATTTTCCTTGTTACAATGATTGCACAATTTATTCGTAAGTTGGTCGTTTATTTCACTGCTCACTTCTTTTTACGGAAACCTACTGATTGTTGAACCAATGCAAATGGTTTGTGATTCCTTTATTTCATTATCAGGTACACCCGCATTTTACTAAGAATTTCTTCATATAGCCACGCAATACTATAGATATTCGTATAAATAATGGAAACATAATAATTCTGCTTTATTTGACAGCAACAATATTGAAAATGAATCCGTTTAATATACTTTTTCATTTAATTCAATTTTAAACTATATAGCAAATCAAACTACCATTTTATAAAATAATAGAAATTGAATGAAGCACTACACAGTACATTTCAGCAATTATCGTCGTTAATATTTTCTCTTTTACATATTTTAATTAATCATAAAAGATCAAAAACAATTAATCAACAGTTATCAGTGATTTCACCACTGCAACTGTCTTCATATAACTTCAAACACAGTCCCCACACCCAAGTCACACATAAGAAAATAAAGAGGAGACACCAAAGAGTATAAGTAACTTTAAGACAATAGAAGCAACTTATCAACGGCAAAAAGATTCCAGTGCGCAGCACTCGAAGCGAACTTTACATGTATTTTTCGTAATTTCTTAAAGGATTTCCACTCTCGCGTTACACAAGTATAACGCGGCAGCAAAGGCCCTCCACGGCATTACGAAGGCCCGAGCGATTCCTTCTTCCATACAGACGCCCCTATAAATCCGGCGAGAGCTTTTACTTTTATTCTACGCCCGGCAATCCCAATAATTTCTCTACCCTCTATTCTTCGAAAGTCGCGCACAGCCGGTTTTATGCGCGTACTAAACAATCGCACACCTCGCTCTCGTGGCTTTTCTTCTTCTTCTCTCATTCACAACTCGCAGCTTTTTTTCCTCCTCTCCTTCTTTTCGATTCGATGCTCACGTGTTCGCTCCTCCTCTCCCCTTTTGCGCTTTATATTGCTTTTCTTCCTATTGTTGATCCTGCTCTTTGCGTGTGTTCCTTTCTCGGTGTTGGAAGAGATTTTATTGCCATAATAAGACTGGACACTTCGTTAGTTGGAAAAGTTATGGCTGAAGTATGGAATCTCGTTTGAAATTAATGCGGAGAAATGAAGAAATTAAAACGGGATGCGTTTGAAAAGGTTTTATCTATTAAAAGATTTTATAAGGATAGCCATTATTTGAACAAAGCTTTATGATACTTTCAGACATTTTAAATTATTGTTTTTTAACATTCCTTCAATATACGTAACGAGGTAAGAATGCCATTTGACGGTATGGAAAACATCGTTAATAACAAATTATGAAATCCATTTTCTGGAAAAACTAACTATAGTTCTATTTTATAGTAAATAGCTATAGGAATATTATTAAAGAATTAAAAGAAGGAAAAATTTACGCAAAAGGTTATATAATCAATTAGAATAATTATTTAAATTTAGAAATAACTACTTCTGAGAATTCCGATTCGGAATGATAAATCATTCATTGTTAAATATAAATAAATCTTATCAAGGTTAGAAACATCAATATCTAAACTTTTCTACATTTTCTAAGCTCGTAAAAAACACAATAATTTCATAATAAATTGTTTTTCAGCTGCCTTAACTCGTTGTTGACAAATTTTACATATTATTAACGAGCTTCCTTATTCCCATTTTCATCTATCTTCATTATTGCCAATTGACGCGGGAAATAGTTACACAATGAACAATAGCAATATTATTCATTTAAATTGTGCTTATACTTATTTTACGACCATTTATTTCTCAAAATATCAAGTTTTATTTTACCAAGTACTTTTACACTTCTAGTATTGTCATTTTAGTCAATTATTCCTCAAATCGTTTTTACAATCATCTAAATAGTAGCATTATACGTACTTTTATTTTTCCTTATAGATTGCGACTATTTTACATTGCATAATTATCTACAGGTTACACAATAAATTATGCACAATATATTAAAATGCCGCTATTAAATTCCTTGCAATGAATATCAACGAAATTCCGATACAGTGTACAGTGTACACGTGCACTGATTGTCAGCACGAGATTTTGTATGATCGCCTTGGCAAATATCTCTAATCTATGATAAAGAAACTGTTTCTTTTCTTATACTCACTTTTATCGGGGCCTTTCACTCGATCGCTTTCAACGGTTAGCCTTCATCCCTCGTAAAATGTCGATCGTATTTTGTCGATTCGCTTCGAATACGAGACACAAAACAATACTGGCGAGGAACGACTTTAGCTAGTTGGGGGCTGCATTTCAGGCTTATCGCTAAAGACACCCTTTTTTACGATTTTCTTAGCATTTTTACGTCTTCTCATTCGTCAATCTTGCTTTACAAGCTACTGAAAGATTATCTTGAATTCTGATTTAAATTAACATAATAAAAGAGACTGCAAAGTAGTTTTGTTGATAGACACTTACTTTGTAAAGTTCTGTAAACCTTATCATTTGATTAATTCAATTTGAGCTAGATAAAGTTTTCTTGGCAATTTCCGAGCCAGTAATTGTTGAATATACCCAAAGATAATAGAGTTTTAGCATCCTATCAATCAGCTCATGATTAGCTTTTCAATTTGTTTGTATAGCGTCTTCTGCTAGCGAAAGATAAGATGAGAGTTTCATTTACGATGCAATCGAGGCAGCTGGTAAAAGAAATGAGAAACGGAGAGAAGCCAATTAATTTGGGGATACTTAGCGGCCGATCGTAAACCCCTCCCCAACCTTTACTCCGATCTCAATTTCTTCTTTGGCATTCGCTTTATCATCCTCCGAGTGACAAACAAACGTATGTTTTCTCGAGATGTTTCCTTTTCGAATAGGAGGAGACGCAATATGCACTTGAATAAACAATCATAATCTAAGTCATTCGAGTTAATATTGTACAAGTAAATATTGTACAATTATATTAAATATACGTATAGAAACTATTATCGTATTATTAATTCTGATATCTAGAAGAGATTATTTGCACATCTTAGTAATGATACAAGATAAAAATCTGTAAACTTACATCTGCAAATTTGTCAACGAAATTATGGAATTAAACAATTATTCAGATTTCAAAGTATAATTTTTATGAAAATAAAGCGTTATAAGTGCAGGCACAATTTCTGTTTTCGTATAATTTATTACCACGACCTACATATAAATTTGAAGTGGAGCCAAATGCTCAATGGAAAGCGGCTATAAATCATGTGCGAGAAATGCTTTTGGAAAATTTTGGAAAAGTCTCGACGAGCACTAGCAAAAGCAGCAGCCCTTGTTCTCTCTTTCGAAATTGATGCCAGCTGATCATGTTAGGCCGCTATAAGGTTAAGGGGCGTGTTCCCCCCTCTTTGTATTGCTCTATTTTATACGTAACTGCACTTAATTCAAGAGCACATGGTGCGTAGGAGGTACCTACTTACTTGCTCCCTGCTATGTTTTCAATTACTGCGTCGGCGTGCATTTAGTTGACGTGCGTCCATTAGTCTTTTGCCGTATTTGCTTTTGTTTCTAAGAAATGCATGCACGATCAATTTCCCAGAGAAGGAGTGAAATTTTCATTAAAAAATAATGGACAGCCTCGCTATATTCTGCTTGTAAAGCTTGGCAAATTAATTCCTCCACTGAAATACATTAATTTCAGATTTTCGTATAATGCTTTAAAGATATAAATAAAATTATTCCGTAGGTTTATTATTGATACGTATAATAACAGATTATTTATAATAGTATCGTACGATAAATACATATGATGTTAAAAAATGCTTCTTAGATTAATCAATATCCCGATTAGTAAACTATTTTATGTTATTTGTTTCAGGTAAGTTTAAACATCGCAATATTACTAATCCAGAGAAGTAAGTTTTCCTTATTGAATTTTTATTTTATAAATTTTATGTCTGCAAATGTCAATAATACAATTGAACAAGCAGCTAGTCAAAGTTAAAATTTCAGCAATTACGAAATGAAAAAATTGTACAGAAAAATCGACAGATCGAATTGAAACTCTCAACTAACGCAAGAAACTATATAATAATTTCGTTCGCGATCAAGTTCCACCAAAACCGCGTCACTCAACAAACTTCACCACAAAATTCTCCAAATTCGTCATTTTGCACACCGTCGCGTCGAAATAAAACGAACCTTCTCTCTGTCTCACACACATTCATCCCCTCGCACAACCCACCTGAATCCCCACGCCACGTAGGAACGATATCGTTCCCTCTCATAACGGCTTGGCAAAGCTTCGCAGCAGCAGCGGCAGCGGTACACGCAGCCTCCCCGTGGCGTCGCTCGCGCGCGCGCTCTCGAGGCATTTAGCTTATCGCGCTCGACTATCTATGGCGTCTGGCATACGCCTCCGGGGGTCCACAGAGAGAGAGAGAGAGAGAGAGAGAGGGGCTTTGGCTCGTGCACGGCGGCGGTGGCACACGGGACGCCCTAAATCAGAGGGTGGCCCGCGGGCGAATTTAAAGCCGCAGAGGCATTATCGGCTCGCGCGTCGCGCTATATACGCATTATATATATATATATATACGTAGGAGAGCGGGTTATATGGGATGTCCGGAGGGCGAGAGAGAGAGAGAGAGAGAGAGAGAGAGAGAGAGAGAGCGAAGCGCTAGAGCTGAGCCCAGGGAAGAGAGATAAGGCCCCGGTCTCGTTAACCGTTGCTCATTTGCTTTATGTCTGTTCGCGCGAGGATCACCGAAACACCGAGGCGCAGGATGAGACGCGTCGCTTATAGTCCAGTCGAGGAATTATGTTATGGCCCTTGAAAGATGTATTATATACGGTTCGTTATTTATTGGTGTCGCACGATGCGATTGTTGCTGAGCTGTGAGTGTGTGTGTGTGTGTTCGGTAAAATGTTTGATGTCTGCGTAATTAATATGATGATTCGAGAGAAGCTGGATGCGCGAGTTCTTTGGTGGGATGTACTAATTTCGTTTATATATTATTTGGATTTATTACTGGTGTGGTTTTGAAGGCTTATGGGGACAGATGGATACGTTAGCTTTGGGATTCGTGGGCATACTCGCGGAATAAATTATTGTGAATAATCTAATGGGTTTGATTACGATTTCTTTTCGAAGAGCATACTGGAAAAGAATTAGATAGGATAGAAGATGGGTATAAATCAAAGATATATACTGAAAGTGTAAGATTATTATTCCCCATAAATGTAAAACTTCGATAGCTATCACGATTTTCGTTTATCTATATACTTGTCCTTTGGAGTAAATTAATTTTATAATGTAAACATATATTAAAGAAATTAAACGTAATATTTTCATGTTTAGAATAGATGTTAGAGCAGATGTAATAATAAACGTACACAATAAATTCGAATATATATACAATCATAACAAATGGGAAAGAGAAAAAAGTTGATCAGAAAGATTTATGTGCACCGGTTGTATCCCGTAAGAGAGTTTCGGTAAACTCGCTTCAATTTCCGGTAAGTAGCCAGCTCCCGCGCTCCCTAAATTTTCCGATAAGATCTCAACTTGTCCCCTCGCTTTTCGAAAGTACGAAGCTCTGCAATCGTTTTGACTTTGGTTTACGGGAGAAATGGCATTTTTCTGTTATTTCACCCGGACGAGTCTGCCAAATAAACTCTTTTAATTCGATGACAGTTTATAAATAAAGAGATTGCGTTATGAGAGAAAATTTGCCTTTTGGGAAAATGATGCGGGACACACGATATTTGTCTTGAAAATTTTTTACAATTAATCGTGAAGCGATTATATCATTTCTTCTTAAAAGATACTCATCAAGTTCCATACTTGTACTTTTAAAAAACTTACCTTTTCGCCATTTGAAATTTCACTCGATAAACACTATTATACTTTAATCGATTATCAAAATGATCGGTAAATTAGCAAAAGGCTGCTTCAGAAGATTGATTTTAATAGTAGTCATACTTATCAGCAAATAAATCATCAACAAATCAGTGGGACCCAACCACTTACACACCCATACCAACGCCTCATCAATCTTTCATCCATTGCAATAGATTCTCAAATCCTCGCCAGAATCAGCTCGAAGAAACAATATTCTCCTCGTATACCTCGGCTCGAATCAATAATTATCAGCCCTTCGTGTGTACTCCAGGACAAGAAATAAGCCTTCCGCCGCCCACTTAAATCCACCCATACTGTACATCCGATATACAACACTGCACACCCGCAGCAGCTCGCCAGACTTTCGCGGAAGCAGCAGATTTTCCCGAAGAGATACGCCGCCACCCGAGTGTAATACCTCTCTCTCTCTCAAGAGAGTGCTTTTCACATGCACACTGCACTGACACAGACACATAACACAGCAGCAGCAGCAGCAGCAGCTTAGCGCGAATCTAGCATTAGCATAGGAAGGGTGTAAGAGCAGCAGTAGCAGTAGAAGCAGCAACAGCGCGAGAGAGAGAGAGAGAGAGAGAGCCGGTGAACTTTCGCCGGGGTATTTACTGCTAAAGTGCGCGCGAGGAGAGAGGGTGAACAGGGAGAGCGATGAGACCCTCCAGTGAGTTTACGACTTTCCTTTGCGTCGTGGCTTTTCGTATATATATATATATATATATATTTTTGTGTATGTGTGTGTGTGTGTGTGTGTGTGGGTGTGTTGGGATATTCGGGGGCAGGGTCTTGCTTTACGGCACTGTCAGATTTCATTTTAGTTAAGCGTCGACAGCGGCCTCCTCCTCCTCCTCCTCTCGCTCCCATCAACTTTCCCGGGACCGAATATCTATACTGCTCTCGATCGTCGTTGCCGCTGCCGCTGCTGCTGCTGCTGCTGGGCTCTGTCTTTTTATGCTTTTGCGCCGATTTAATCCGGAAATGGGGGAAAGAGAGAGAGAGAGGGAGAGAGGGTGGTTTTCGTGCGATCAGGACTGCTCTCTCTATCTCTCTTTTGCTGAAAGTATTATATCGACTCTTATTTGCAGATGTAAGTGAGTCTAGGAGATGTGTGTCGAATGTACATATGGAAGAGGCTTATAAAACAATAAGCTGTAGCTAGGTTTATGAAATCCCGGTACGAGTAGGGAGGAATACGAAATTATTTTCTCGAGTTGCATCAATTCGGTCGTTCGTACAAATTAGAATTGCCAGTTTTCCATACATTTTTCATATACTACGATGTTGAAATTTGAAAATTTAACTCATTTTTCCTATAAGCGGATTGTTCGAAACTAATACACGAGCTTGAAAGTAGTTGAAAATTAAGAAGCTTTAGCGTACAGTTGCTGCGGTTAAGGCGGCATTAACGAAGTTGCAGGTGCACGACATGTGGCGCGCGTCCCCGTGGAGCGCTGCAACCCGTCTGACAGAGGAATTAGCTTGGTTGTCGCACAACAGGTGCACCACACGTATAACATCTGACTTACTTTATTAAGCCCTGTTTATCTTATCACATTTACTCGAGATTTTCGCTAATTTTATAAACCATATTAAAAAGGTTTACTTTGCTTCGTAACTGAAGAAATTCATTTTTATACTTTATTATTAAAATAACGATTTCATTGTACAGGAAAATTTATAATTAAATATACAACTACATATTATTAAATGTAATGATGCGATCGACGCTCGAGTTGATTTACTTTGAATTAGTATTAATGTTGAGGTAAATAGGTGAAAAAGTTCAGTGCGAGATAAAAATAATGAAATGTAATTAGAACCTTACTAGGGATGTATGCAACAGTAGCAGACGAGTATGTTAAAATAAAAGAGGAATGTTTCGCAAAAGATTAAATTTTTCAAATCCTGTATATGAAGACAGTGAGATATAGTCTATAAGCTAAAACTACTATTCACCCCAATTCGCTAACTTAAAATGTTCGAGTTTAAAGAGTCGATCGGTGCATCACTCGATTGTATAATATTATGACCCTCTATATTTTAATTTCCTTGTAAATTTAAAAATGTAGCAGTTCCATTGGACTGAAAAATAAAAAAAATATCGACCAATTTTTAACGATATACAGTGTTTATCGGTAATTTTCTTGGACTGCACGTCAGATGCCCGAGTGCAGCCGCGTTGCTCTCCTCACTTACACCACATCCCAAAATCTCGCTTTTTCCCAACCTCTACCACCTACTCCTCCTCCTCCGCGCGAATCAGCGCACGAAAACCGGTATACACACACACACACACACGGGCGTTCACGTGAAAAATGGTTCCTAAATCTGACGTCTCCCCCGGGTGAGCCAGAGAAGCGTACCTTTTTGCGCGAGACGAAGATAGAGTTTTTATTCATTCATAACGTTATATCCGTCCGTCGAGGAGAGGAGGGTTTTAAAGAGAAAAAAAAAAAGAAGAAGATCGGTAGGGACCTCTAAAGACTCGCTTACACTTTCGCTTAAGCGATATTCGGCGTGTCCCGCTTTAAACGCTTACGAGACGCTAAAGAGAGGGAGAGGAACTTTCGACTCCCTAGGGATCCCGGGATCCGCCTGGCCGCGTGCGCACTTTCTTCGACTTCCATCCAGCGTTTCGGCTCCCTTCGCGCTCGCGCACTTACGCATTTATCGCCCAGGAACCTTCTGTCGGACCCTTATACACTCGCGAGATCATCGGCTTTTCTCTTCTCTCTTTTCCCATATAACTTTGCCTTGCGAGCGCGCTTCCTTGACTCCCTATAACGGCTGTGAATATTAAGTTTAAGGCGTCTTTGGGATTTTATGAGTGGCTGGTAACGAAGAAAAAAAAACGAAAGAAAGGTGGAGGCCGAGTTGAATTAAAAGAATTCCGCTCTTTGTTTGAGGACGCGCTTGAAGGACGAGGTGATAGTCGTTAATTTTGTGGAAAAAAGTGCCGAAAGGCTTGCGCAGCTGTTCCTAAGGTAAATTAGTTTTGAAACGTTAATAAGCAATAGTGTAGCCTTGAGATACGATTATTTGCATTAAGAAAAAGCAGTAGAGTGAGGCTTGTTTATTAAAAGGTGTATTATGAGATATCTTTGGTGTCGGTTGTTCGCGAGTCGTAAGTATTAAGCTTCGGAAATAATGAAATAGCTTAATTGCGTTGTTAATTATAGCTCGAGCGAAAGTATAATTTCTATAGGTAATGCGATAATTTGATTAATTTATTTTGTAATTGTATACGACTTTTGCAGGTAACGGTTAAAATCAAAAAAGAAATCACTGTATATCTTGCACAAACATTAACTATACTTACGAAATGTGTACAAATCATTTTTGTAAATTTCGTATTTGTTCTATTGCAGCATAAATAAACTTGTCATTTCTAGAATTTCATTGTTCATTGTTACATAGAGCCTATTCAGAAAATGATAATGAAATTTTTCCCTATTTTCAATTACGTTAACTGTTTATCTTTTAGCTGCTTGCGAGAATTAAACAAACAGTTACCGATTTATTGCTTAATGTTTTACGAGAATGTTTGCAAGGACCAAAGGGAAAGAGAGGTAGGGAGGTAGAGAAAGAGAGAGAGAGAGAGATGGATCGAGTAATTTTACGAGGATATGAAGTGCTTGAGAATGAGCGATGGCAGTCGGTCGTAAGGTGAAGCGTGTTATGGCTTTTCGTGAATGCGAATTTTTATTAAAGCGGTTAAACCGATGAATAAAAGAAAATTTCTATTATAAATAGAGAATAAGTTTTATGCGCGACGCGGGTGAGTTTAGCGCTTGGGCTATAAAAAGACGAATTTCACAATTTTCACGACATGTAGGTACAATATAGTAAATAAATAATAATTATTATAGGTTTGCGCGATCGATAACAGTCTATATATCAGACAGCGGAATATCATAGTATCAATATTGATAAACAAACTGTAATTCTTGGTTTAAAATTCAATGAAAATAGTTTTGCGACAAAGCTAATATTATTACTTTATTCCACAAATACATGAGTGTATATATATAGTGGCTCTAAATTATCTGCCTAATCAAAAGGCACTCGATTACATTTGTATTAACGATTCGGCAACGATACATCACAATTCTCACAGAATTCACATTCCCATGAAAAAATAAACTTTGTTCACGAAACATATAAACAAGTAATTATAGCGAAATAAAATTAACAACAAAACAGTTCATTAGCAAGTCGCATAAAAGTATATACGCGCGATTAATAAAAGCCGTATAGCCAATCGAACCGAAAATTCTACAGGCCGAAATTTCCGCCGAATTACGACTTTTCCCAACGCGCACACACATACCCTCTCAAATATTTTTTATCATCGGGCGCGCGCGTTCTGCACATATAAAAATGAGTCACCCACTGCACGCTGTCCGAGAGCGCGATTCTCAAATCAAAATTTATTCCCGCCGCTCAGCTCTGCACCTATACGCATTCGTCGGCGTATACATATATATAACTATACAGCGATGGAAATTTCATTCCCCGCGCGACTCTCTCTTTCTCTCGCGCGGTGTGCAGTGGCGCATGACGCGTCCCAGAGCGGCCGTTAATCCTCTCGCGTACTCACACACACACACACACACACGAAAGTCTCTTTCTCGCCAAATTTCGAGGGTGAGAGAGAGAAAGAGAGATGCTGAAGGTAGGTCTCGAATTGAACTCGACGCGGCTTTCGGCTATGGTGGATTAGCACCGCGCTGCGAGATATTAATTACGAAGGCGCGGTGCGACTCCTGCGGCGTCGGTGGAGGAAAGTCAATTTAGAAACGAGGTACTCGTTTGCATAAAGGAAGAGTAGGTATGGCCACTGGCTTGTTCGCGTTATACTGTACACTATAGGGGAGGGTTGGCGTGCTCTCTGTACGAGCGATTTGCTTGTTAAGGAGGGCCACTCCTGCCTGCCTACACCTGTGTATATACACGATGCGTTTGAGTGTGAGCGGACAACAAATGTGTACACTCGGGATTGTACCAGAATATTATTCGATGGATATTTAAAGTGGACTTTTTTTTTCGTTCCTTTGCGGGGATTTCGGCTGTAATTTACGCACATATCCGTTTTTGTTGCTTGAATCGGTTGGGGTAATCCGGTGTGGGCATGTACTGAAATTATTTTGCTTACTTCGTTTGGACTGTAATGCAATGTGTTTGTTTCATTGCTCGTATTCTGGTATGAACAATTTTTATAAATGTGTCACTTTTTTGAAACAATATGATATTTCAATGTATAATTGTCGATAGCTGCGACGTACATTTCGATTCAATTCGTTTGAAATGCATCGCGTGCACAAATGGAACTCCAATATATACTATAAAATTAGTGTACGACAGAAATTTTCAAATGACAATTGAAAGGAATAACTTCTTACGCACGCACTATAACGATGTCGAAGGTAGGAACCGTAATAGCTTATCGCCACAATTGGCATAGCTTATGCAACAAATGGAGCTCGTAAATTAATTATCCGAAAGCTCCGAAATGCTATGCGTAAATTATTAATCTCCAGATACGCATCGGAATCTCGCCCTCGCTCTTAATCCCTGGACAATATCGAAGCGGTAATAATCGGAACAGTTCGCGCTTCCCGCGTGGCTGGCTAATCCCATTCGGGGTATTGAGCCTATGTGAACCGAAGGACGTTATCTCGAGAACGATAAAAGGATACATTTACACGTTACGTTTACAAAATTCTTCCATAATCCTTTTCTCCGATGTATTTTATCCTGCTTAAAAAACTTTACGAAAAGGATTAATATCAATGGTCTTGTTCGCTTTAGGCCCCCCCGTATAAAAGAGCCTGTAATCTCTGCGAGCTCGTGCAACACTTTAAAAACATGGTTCTGTTCTAATTTGATTTCGCAATTTGTGGTGCAGACTGGCAGGTTACATCATGCTACGCGCTCTTTCATCTTATTGAATTCATGAAATGCGGTTGGCATCGCAATGCATTCTTGTGGCCGAGAGAGACTTTAAAGCGCGCGCGCGGGCGCATCATTGTGTCTGGTTACAAAATGAAATAGCACCGTCCGCTGCACTTTACGTTGTTATAAGCAATTTATTTTTTGGAATTACACACCAAGAGCGATTGCCCGGAATGATTCACCGGGCAACATTTACTTTCTATTGTTTCAAATGCAACGAACGCGACTTTTAACGTAGAATTTATCTTTAAAAATCAGAATTAATTTTAATGTAATACATTTGAGCGAACCAATGATTAAGAGTACAAGATGGAATTCGTCGAGAGAAACTATGAAAAGGAAATGACAGTCTGTTTTCTACGAGAGGCGCCAGCGACTCCGGCAAAACCAGACAAATCGCAGCATAGATCACTTTCAGCATTCAATTGATACATAGCGTACAACGACGCGGAGCCGCGAGACAAAAAAGCTGCCGCAGTGTGGAGCTATAGAAGCGACGGCTGGACTAGCTTACAAACGGCATAGAATTAATGGCCGATGCGCCGACGCTTCGCCCGAGTCCAGTCCCCGCTACGGTACAATCTCGATATCTCGCGGTTGGTAGAAAAAGACAAGATCGAACGAAGTGGTAGTCGTGGTAGAAATGGCTCTCAGCGTGTATATATGTATGCTAAAAGATAAGGGGTCGATAGAGCCATTGCGCGAATGCACATAAAAGTTAATAACCGGTAATCCCGCGCCGCACCGGGGTGTACATCCCGCGAAAGTGAGAGAGAGAATCGCGACTATGCGCACGTATCCTTATATACCTAAACGTCAAATAGAGAAGGTCGGAGCTAAATTTCATTTATGGCCTTTAAGTAGCGACCTTCTATATCAGCAACAGCGGCTGGTTATAGTCTCTGCAACAACATCGCTAGGAAAATCATCGACTGCGAAGCGTGTTTTTTTTTATGCGCGTGTATAGCTGCAAAGGAGAATATTGTTGGCGTGGAACGGTGTGTTGGCTTATGTCTTATACTGTGTACTGCTGTTGTTACGAACCGGGTGGAAAAATTGTTTGTCGTATAGACAAAGCTATAGCGAATCTGCGAATTCTTTACCAATATCGTACGTGAGAAAGTCTGTTCTGAGGATTTTAAATATTTTATTTGAGGTGTTTTTACGGGAATGAGCTGTTATTGCATTTTCATCAGTGGAACGAGATTAATCTATATAATCAAGCTAAGTTTTCTGTTTTTCGTTGATTTATAATTTTTGCCATTTCTCGGTGGAGCTCTGACAATTTGGAGCTTGTAATTTAAAATCGAATTACATAAAGTGCGAGAGAGATTAAAAAAAGGAAATTGCAAAATGTAACGAGTACCGCGACTAAAAATTAAACATGAAAACCAGCTTATTCATCAGAAAAGGGGTTGAATTCGAGGGTTCGCGTTTCGTCAGCGCTTCAGAAATTCCATTACAGGTAGAGAGATGAGGTCAGTTAAACGACTCGTTTATTAATAACCATCCATTTCGACTTGATGAGTATTCATCGTGTCTAGACTAGCGGCAATTTTTTCTTATCCCGGAATAACCCCCGGAAAACGCAATACTCGCTAAATAGCATTTTTATTTAACGTTTTTAACAAAGTGATAAATATTCTCATTTATAAAAAAAAGGACTGTCTGGCGTGTTGTTTTGATGAATGGTGTGCGCCTGCAAGACTCAATCGAAGGGGGGAAAATATATTATACGCGAGCGATGTTCCTTCAACGGGTGTAAACTGCCTTCATTTTTCATATTGATCAACGACTGCCATGCTAAGATTTTCTCTTTTCAGGGCTGCCGTTCGCAAAAAAAGGTGGGAGTGCTACGAAAAACTGAGCATTAAGTTTGCCGCGTACTGGTCAATTTATGTACTGAAAATATCAAAAGTTCAAGTTTAGTTTTAAATTAATGCCATAAAAAAAGTTCGATTACACGAGCAGGTAACGAACTTGACCATTATTCAACGTTCGAATCCCTGCGGTTAATTTAAATATTAATCATAATATCGTATGACTTGGTTTATTTGAATTATTTCTAAATTAATTTTGAAAATCGCGCTTGATTACGTTACGAATGATGATGATATTTGACTATATTTCTCTCTCAATTTTTAACTTCAAATACGTAGTAATCTTGTTATTAGATGAAAAATAGTTTCCGGTAAAATATTTATTTATAAAATGTATCGAATCACGTTCCGCCATTCTCACCAGTCGATCGTCATGCATAAACAATTCAAAGACAGAAATTAAAATCTGGCAAAATCAAAGGCGACTTTCCTCTAAAGAGCTACAAGTCCGGGCAACCAAAAAAAAAAAAGAAAAATCCTCTCATCTAAATTATAAGCAAAGGGCGTATATTATCGGGTGGGAGATTTTCTTCGCGCCGAAGCGAGAGCGATAATTTCCCGGAGACAAAGTGTAAAGCTCTTAATGCGCCGCCATAAATCAGTGCCTCGGCTGCTGCTGCGTTCCTACGCGCACCTCGGAACAGCTCGGCGGCGCCAGGCAATTCCAACTGATTTTTCCCTCGAAACGAATGGCTCTAAACGATTTCCGAATATCGCCTCCGGGACTTCGATGAAAAAAAAAACGAAAAATAAAACCCACGCAACGATGGATTTTTCGCAAAGCTCGGAACCATCGTAAATCCGTAAATGGCGCGGCGCGTAGTCGCGGAGGAAAGGGTTTTTTTCAGCCATAGAGAAGTAAGAGCGCTAAATCAAAGCCGATGACGAGGATCGTCGAGTCTTCCCCCCGTACTCTCTCTCTCTCTCTCTCTCTCTCTCTTGCTGTGTCGCCGCTGCCTTCGCTTCTTGACAGAAACGCGATTTACTACTTCTGACGGGATTAATAATTTTCGCGCGGCGTCGGCGGCGGAGGCAGCAGATGTCGCGACATTTTCGCGTGCGCGCACCCCTTCTGTGCACCCATCCTTGTACGCAGCGATACACCCCCTTATAAGTGCGAGAAACCGTAACGTCTTGCTCGCGATGTTCTATATTCTTATATACCTTTCAGCTTTCCTCTCTTCGTTTATACTTTTTTATAGCCGCCTTTATTCCGTTGTGTCTTCCATTCGACGCTCGACGCTGTTTTTTTTTTGCCGTGCGAAAGTGTCGACGCGGTGCCTTTGAAAATACTACTGCAGAGAATATTGAGCAGGGAAATCTTTCATATGGCTGCGCGGAATGTTTTTTAAACAGAAGTTTCGGTGATTGGAAATTGTTTTTGAAGTTGCAATTGTATTGCCAGTTACTTTTATGGGAAATGAAATGTGCTCTTCTAAATTATTCAAAAGTAAATAGATCTATTATAAGAAAGAAAAGTAAATTTAAAATTCAAATCATTTCATTTTCTATTTCCAATTCTTCTATTAGTATGGTCCTAAAAATATCAGACTTTCATATTACTTTAAATTTTAGCGTATGAAATATTTGTTTTCCAATTATACTCGTCACATTGTGTTTTTTTATACACATCTTCGTATTCCTTTCCTACATCTTAATATTTGTAATGCCGACTTTTAATTATTACGATAGCACAACGACACGTATTATCCATCCATCCTTAAAAATCCATATACAATCGCTACAACTTAATTCAGGTATATCAACGACTGATAAGTCAAAGCGGGCGTGAAAACCGGGAACTCGTAGAAAGTAAACGACTACCTCTTAATCGGACGCCTTCCCCCGGTGTATAACGACTCTCCTTGTGGCGCAAGTTTAATCGAGCTTTAGAGCCTATAGGCACTATAAAGGCTTGAAAATTCGGAAGGCACAAGTGCGCGTGAGGGTTGTGGAGGGCGAGAGAACACGACACGAGTCTGTACCGTCAGTTCGCATGATTCCGAAGCCCTACAACTCCACTTCCCTTCTGCGTCGCTAAGAAGTGCAGTGGCTAACCACAAGATAACGTCGGATTATCATAAGCCCTTCCTCCGTGCACTCGCTTTTTTATGCTATTACGTATACATTTTGTGATAAATAAGAAAAATTGCCTGTATTTTAAATGTGCAACTGCAAATATACTTGTGTAAGTGCCAAGTCCTTAGACTCTCGTTTGTTTTCTCTTCTCCATCCTTTTATCTTCCTCTCTATCGTCCTTGTGCTTCCAAATTTTTGGACAAGTGCCACAAACGCTTTCCAACTTTTAGGGGGCCAGCATTTTATCCACGGGAATTCAGAAGTTTGTACGCGCATCCGTTACAAGAGTCGCGTATTTCGCACGAGTTGTCCAAGCTTGCCGCTGGTTCAGATGTGTCGTCGGCGTAGTCCCATACTATCGTGCATGCACGTATGCACATTATCCAATAGTAATCGTTAAATAAATGTCAAGCTTATCCGGTCGCATATGCGCGTTACCACCTCTCGGACCCTGGTGAACGTTAATTGGACTTGTATCCTGGCACGCGTGTGAACACTGTTGAATCCCCCCCCCCCCCCCCCCCCCC
>UELV01103112.1:0-12074 GCA_900490015.1 Megastigmus stigmatizans
ATATATATATATTTATAATATTAATACAGCTCTCTTTACCGATACGTTTTTTTTCGCATACATCATTATAATCTGTAATGATAAAGGCCACAAATGTTTTGTAGAGAAAGAAGTACGACAATTTAGAGCTACTTCGAACAGAACTAGCGTGATGTTTTACATGTTTCATTTTTCTTTGAATTAATTAACTTTACTCAGTAAAAGTTTTTAAATTCTTGCCAAAATATGTAGGTAAATTTATTCTTTAAATGCATATTCTGATCGAAATTGAACGTAAAGTCAAGAGTTCTCAAAGCATTTTCAAAAAATCATTATGCATCTTTTAAATTCATTGAAAGAAAAATCTAGTACAAAATAAATTCTACCGATAAATTTATAAGAAATATAATATTCTCTTTCAATATTGGATTGTTCACTGTAATTTTGGTTATTATTATTATTGATTTGCAAAATGTATGAATCATTTGAATCTAAAAAAGTATATGTTTATGTGTTTAAAAACTTTTACTATGATTCAAATGGATTGAAACTGAATAAAACATTTAATTACATATAATGCAATTTGAGTATAGCTAATGGAAGTCGCAGCTATAACGTTTTTTTTTTTATCATTTAGGCAATTCCCATAGAAGAGAATCTCGATTTATTTTACTTAGTTATACTTATTCAATATGCTAAAAACTGTTTCAAAACTTTCTGGCTTGTCATATTTTTGTTTTTATTATGAAAATTAGATATATACCTAATGCAATTAATATATCTTTCGTTATTTTTCTTTTATCACATAGTCGTTCATTTATTTATCAAAACTAATTCGATAAATGGCTATTTTTAGTTTAACCTTTGACGAGAAATATATTTATAAACTTACCATTCTTTGCAAATACTAAATTTCGATAATTTTAACATAGTTTAGTTGCGGATATACGAAAACTAAACATTATAGGCGTACTATAAATGTGGTTTTAATTTATACATGAATGTATGTATCCGAATTAAATAAGTATGTTTTTCAATTTTATCAAAATTACACATTTTTTTTTTTTTTTGTATCAGGATTTTTCAAGTATAATACTTTTCCAACATTTATTACGTATCATTCTTAGTACGCCCTAAATCCTTAGTTGCACAAATTTAATTTATTTATAATACTATTCTCTTTTGAATTCGTTATGAACTCTTGGCGTTATATAACATAAGCTGAAATTAAATTTAAGCAGTGCATGTATTAATTTTTTACAACAATAATTGAATTGAATGAAATTAAAATACAAATTTGATAATTAACTTAACAAAAAAGGCAAATTAATGTCATGACATGAGATCAAAATGTAAGGTAGATGATACAATTTGTCTGGTCCCAGAAGCTGAGAACCGCTATAAAACTTTTATTTGGCAAGATAATGTTAAGGTTCTTCGTCGTGTTCGGGGGTCGCGATTTGAATACATGTAGTTTATATTTTCTGGCAGTAGAAAAATGTTTCATTCTTTTGTTGTAAAGAATTTGATATACAATAGAAATAGAATAATCTTAGGTACATATGATATTATAAGTTATACTGAAATTAAGGCCAGTCCTTGGTAGCACCTCTCTAAATAAATCGATTATCTAATTTATAGCGATACCGAACATCTCAATAATTTTTTATTAGCATATCAAAGACAGACGGAAGAAACGTTTTCGACAAATGTACTAAATAGAAACAATCAGCAAACTAATCCTTTATCCCCTTTAAAATGGTTTATAATTATAAATCATTTACAAAATTTTTCTTACAAAATTTCGCTTCAAATTGTAATTTTCAAAACGTTAATGCTATGCTCAATCAGTACTTATATATACTTTATTAAAAAATACTTCTCTCTAATCACAAATTTAAACGAATATGGGAAAATTCATTCGGATTTTGAAGACTAGAAAAAATTATTATAATAATTGCACATCCGCTACCCGATTTTTAATTTTAGAGGTGTACATATTTGTGAATCCTGCTAAATTCTTATGAAGAATAAAAAATTTCTATTCAATTTTGTTCAAAATAATTTTCGGTGGTTAAGGGGTTAAAGGCCTAACAGAAAAATGTAGCTTAGACTTTTTTCATGAAATATTCTCGACAAATATTTCTATTATTAAATATCAGCATTTACATTATTAAAATACATTGCAGGAATCAATTGGCTAATTGAGCTAATCTGTTTATACAAAATTCCATAATTCACTGGACTTTTTTTTATACAACTTTAACTAATTTTCATTCTTTTTATAACTATCTTACACTTAGAGACAATAAAGTGAATGATAAATGGGTTCGAGCATATGTGTATCACAAGTTTGGATCAGTGTAATGTTAAGTTAAATATCTGCACTGTTCTATATATTTGTATATATATTTATACACACACACACATATGTCTATGAATGTATATAAAATAACGTTATATAAATAATAAACTGGAAGTATTTTGTTTAAATCTTAATGGAAAGACACAAAATACAGCTTGTAAAAAACTAAATTGTACAATTCAAAATGTATTACACTAAAAACATAACAAAAATTTGTTATACACAAAATTTATTTTAATCGAGTATCAACAACGTTTCTTAACAGAAAGATACTACTACAGCCAGCTAAAATATACTTTTTAAAACTTTCTTGCATTACATAAATATGTGTGTATGTATACATATGTACGCGCATTATCATCTTATCAAACTTTTCTCTATAGTAGTTATGCTTTCTTTGCTGCCTTAAATTAAACCCTCCTTAAGAATATTCTATTATTTTAATTATTTATAATGCTTTGAATTTAAACAATTGGCGTCATTTTAACATACTATATGTCTCAAAATTAACTATCTAATGACATATTATCATTATTGGACAGAGTCAATAAAGTAAACAAAATTCATTTGTTAGTATCATATATCACGATCAGATTGCTATAAAGTGTAAACTCGTTCTCAATAAAAACAATCCTAAATTAGAGAAGAACGAAGAGATCGCAAGCTATTCTAAAAACGTTATAAAAATTTTATTCTAATCTGCTTGCATTTAAGTTTACGTGACTGTAGGGAACTCTATACTTGAATCTGAAAGACGAGTATATTTATAAATCTAACTCTGCACTCGAAAACTTCTAGATATCAACTGCAATATTTAGTGTTTCTTGGTCCATTTTAAAATGCATTTTTTCACTTAATTTTTCCATAGAAAGCTCATGGTGCTTGACACCTTCTAAACATTTACTATATTTTGAAAATATTCATCTTAATAGTTATCACTTTGAAAAAATATGAGATAGAAATTTTTAAATATAACTATTATTTTAAGTTATTAAACTTATGACTCACACTAAGATCCTATTATAGGTGAAAAAATGCACTTTAATTAATTAATCTATGCCATCTGTACAATAATCATTTATTTCATCCTACAATAAAGGAACTCTCTCCGCAGATAAAATTTTATAATTTATCAGTATTTTTGTCCAGTAATGCAACGTACAATTTTCAATATTGCCACCACTAAGTTAAAAATTTGTTTTTTTATTAAATATAACGTATGTTTGGTCATATAAAATGTTTATATTGAAACATACATTTTAAATAAAAGAAATAAAAGAATTTTCAAATATTAAAAGTTTAAAACACTAAATATTATTTAATACTGAATATTTAATGTTTTAGATACTTCATAAATCTTTCAAAACTACTTCTTTTAAATAAAGTAACTTACCGTATTTAAATTTAAATAAATTGTAAAGTACAGAAACTGATAAAATAAAAAACTTCATCCAATTTGTCACCATATTGACAAAAATCTTCCAATTCCCTTGTAATAAATAAGCCCGCTTTTCAGACTCAATAGTATAAAAACCTCCCTCCCAAAATATTAAAAACAGAAAGGACGCCTCTAAAAAAAACTCCAAATGACTAATCGTTTTCGGCCGATGAATCCTTGATAAATTCATCCTTGGTAATGTTCTGATTCATCTGGTCATTCTCGAACTCAACGAAATCGTCGAACAAGCTTGGCCAGGCTTCTGCGTCGTCGTACGCACCTAAATCATCACCTATGCTCTCAGCGAAGTTTAGGAACATGTTCCATGTGTCCCTTGGAATCCCCCGTACATGATGGCACTCGAGGAACTTAAGCCATCTTCCTAAGAGCGGTGGTTCGCGAATTGTGAAAACGAGCCTCCAGAGGACTATAGCCATGTCAGCAGGTAGAATTCGCTGGCCTGAACTAACGTCTAACCCAAAGCGGAATGTAAATCTGTATAGATCCTTGAACAATTCACTGTTTATTGTGAGTTCCTGGACGATTTCTGGAAGCTGAAGCTGGATGCCGCGTATGCTTTCCACCCTCATAGACTTCAAACCTTGGACGAATTCTTGACGGGTGAACTGGCACATTTGTTCCGCATTCAGTTTCCACGCGAGTACCAGAACTTTGAACTCGTCAGGGGATAACTGAAGATCATCACAGAGTCGTTCGATTCCATCCGCTAGTATAATATCTTCATGTGGATCCTTGTTAAAATTGAAAAAATTTAATTAGTTATTGAAATCATTAATTAAAATTAGAAAATATTAATAGTTGGTCATTTGTTCTTAAGATCTTGCAGTACCTAACATGTAAAGGTGTACATGAAAATGTCTTAAGTATATATTTTTCTTTGAATATTATAGAGAAAAATGATTAACATTTATAAATCATTACCTTATATAAATCGAAAAACGAGTTTATTTTATTTTCTGAAGGTTCTTTTGGTTGTTTACAATCAGTCGTTGAGTTGAGGCCAGAGTTTGTTCCTGATCGCCCTAATGGTGGCAATCGAGAATAAAAGCCACGGGATAAACGTAAATTACCCTGAACCATAGGTACAGACCCACAATTATCTGAACCCACACCATTAAATGTTGACATTGTACTCAGTGATGATTTTTTATTTCCATTGGCATGAGATTCTATAGTTGTGTGAGGATGGTTTTGGCTTGAATTTTGAGGAAACAAAGTACGTAACTCCATTGTTTCTATAAAACCATTAATATACGTTTGTATTAAATTTTTTATAAAAGCAATTAATAATCTTGTCCTTTTATGTACTGTATAAATAAATACATACCGTCTTTGTGCTCCAAAGTAGTTGACTGATTAGTTGTAGTTGGTGGGGGAGGCACCTTAAAACATGTAAAACAGTTTCCCATTGATGCTGTCTGTGTGCAATAACAACAACAATTGTCCCTTGCATCAGTGATTCAGTCTTAAATAGGCAGTCTTAATCAAAAGCTGAAAATTGTTTAATCAGGTAAGTAGATTTTGTCTAAAACATAAATATTTTAGCAATTTTTATTCAAAATTTTGACTTTCTAGTTAGAAACTTTTGACTATTTTATTTTGATGCATTATTAGCTTAACCTTTTCATATATTTACTCTAGGTAATACCAACGAATATAAACGCATTCTATATTCGTTAGTAATACTACAAAAATTAATGATATTTTAGGTTATGCTTCCATTTTGAAGATGAAACACTAAGTATTTGATATTAGTAATTTATACTACATATTTTGAAAAATATATTTACTTATCAGTATATGATTAATGTAATTATAAATTTTTAATTTTTTTTATGTATTGATATACTTTGAAGGTCTGTGTACTTAGCACTATAACTTGTTTGATGTGTATCTTTAAACTCTAGAAAAATGTTGATTTTGTAAAATAATTTAAAAATTAGGACTAATTAAAACAAGAGTACTTTCAAACAATAATTCATAAACAAATTTTAAAATCAAATACTTTGAAAGGGTTGCAAGAGTGGCTTACGATTACCAAAATTTTTATTAAATCCACAACATTTAATTAAAAACCTATTGCCATAAAATAATTTAAAAATAATCTGAAATTGAAATGAAATTGAATAGCCTTGCTGAATCATGGGTTGAGAAACTGCAGTGAAAACAGAGGCTTGAAGCAGCTTCATATAGGTTAACAATTACACAAATCTTTGCTTAGTAACAACCAATAATACAAATCCAAATTATCGATTTGAGTACAAAAATAATTGACTAAAGAATCGAATATGTCAAAAGCTATGGAACTCAATAAAGTTTTAACAAAAGAGGAAAAAAAAACAAATAATACCTTATTGTTATGAAAAATATTGAGGCTTGCGACAGATCGGTAGCCTCGATCAAGGCATCCCGGACGAAGCTTTTGTGCTGGAAACTGCATTAATGTTGTTTCGCTTCGCACGTTCCTCGCAGCAAAAGATTGAAGAAAAAAGGGCTCTCGTTTCCTCTTTCTTTCTCTTTCTCCCCTCTATTTCTCCCTTTCTCGCTCTCTCTCTTTCTGTCCCTTTTATGCCTCGGACTGCAAAATCAGCAGGTGATGTGCGTGCTGTTGTTGCTGGTGCTGCTGCATTGTCGTCGTTCCCATCGTATGGGCTACTGTCATTTGCTCCAGAAAAAATGCTGCTGCTTCGTTGCTGTGGTGGCGGCCGCCGACGATAACATGTAGGCAGGTAAAACGTAAAAATGGTGACAGAGCGAAAGAGACGCCGAGGAATCTTGTAAAAATCGTCGTCGGCTCTTGGGTATAGACGCTCTTGAGAAAGGTACTCGGCTGCACTCGCTCTCGACTCTCGAGTCTCGACACTCAAAGATGAGGAAACACGCACGCACACAGAGCCAGATCGAAATATAAAATTTTTCTTTATGTTCCTCAGTTCCTAATGCTGAGCTGCTACTTCGCAGTGTAGATGGCGCAGCGGTGCCATAAAAATGTAGGGGGAATCGGCCATCGGCGTCTCACGTCTTTGCTGGCTGCTGATGGGCCTGGCCCGCCTGGCTGTGCAACGTGCGAAAGTACGTATCATAGAGTATAGTCATTGTTGTCTAGCTAGAGTGACTATAGGTAGAGTCAGTCCGTACAGAGTCATGCAAACAACATAATTCGCACTCTAGTGGAGCTAAAGCTAATGTTAAATTTCCATAATGTGACCAATGCTAGATCTACAATAATGATGGTGGTCTGTAGCCTACTAGACCGCATTAAATGCATAATGCATCATGCATAGAAGGAATGAGGATTTTAGTAAAATACACAATACTTAAAGATATTGTTTTGCAAATTATACCTAATTTATATTTCTTGAACTGCGAAGAAAAGTTATTAAAATGAATATTTATAACCAAATTCTTTTGAGCACCGTGAAAAAAAAATAAAAATATGATTTTTTCCTATCGTATTATTGTACTTCCAGACTCCAGCATTAATCATCTTGTGGAAATTTAACATCAGCTTTGGCGCCACTGTTACTTAGTCGTAACAAAGCAATCTACATCATGTAAGTATGTGTGGTCTGACCATGCAGCATCGGTATTGCATTTTGACTCTTGAAGAAAGATTGGCGGCGCTGCTGTACAAGTGTAACTTATTGTAACTTGTAAGTGGGTAGGTAGTATAGCGGTGCCGGCTGTGCGCTCTTTGCCGAAGTGCAGTCCCGTTTTTCAAAAGGCTATAGGCACTGGACTTGTAACGTAGGAGTACTGGGAGCGGGAGCTCAGATTAAATAGCACCCACGCTAGTCGTTGCTCATGTATTTAAGAATGCTATCGTATCGTGGTAGCGCTATACTTTTCCAATTAACTCTCATTATAAAATATTAACAACTAAGTAACTGATAAGACAAGACAAGAGAAATTATATACTTTAGGAAGATTAGATATATAAATGTGGATAAGATTTTTAATACTATTTTGATGTTCATTGCCAAGGTCTTCATGTTAGTTTACCGCAATCGGGAGTTCACGTAATTGTGATTGCAACCATAATCATGAATCATAATGGATGCCATGACTTTGTGCTTTCTATAGCCTTGATAAGTACTCATCTTCGAATAAGCGTGATCCTGTGTGAACAAAGCTGAGTTGTTTTAGAAACATTAATTGTTATGATCATAACCTAAAAAACTTAGAAATTTAGAAAGAAAATCTCAATGATTATCCTAAAATCTTTACGAACTAATCATTTCATCATTTAAAAATAAACAGTTTGATACGAAATATTATGCGGTGTGGTCCATTAAAATTAACCTGGATAATTATTTTAAGAATATAAAACGGTTTATATTGATATTCGTGATTGTAAAAACCAAGTACCTAAATACTTTTAAAATTAAACAATGATCGATACCTTTATAATTCAATATAGTCTTACAATTTTCATTATACAACAAAATGATTCGGAAAGTGGTTTTATGGAAAATTACGAAACTAAATGATCTATAGTATAAATTGTGCGGTCCAGTCCAGTGTTAACTAGTGGAAGCTGGTACCTATATATTTCTCACCTATTTATATCGTCATTTAGATTGGCTTAGTTTTATTGTCGATGTCAGGCACGTTAACCATGATTTTGTTGCAATAAATAATTTTACTTATATATTATGTGAAATATACTCTTCGTGGATATATGTACAACAGATTATTTGTCAAAATTATATTAATTTTTACTTGAGGTTTATTACTTTTCACTTAGCACTACACGATAAGTATTATATATTTTTGTAACAGGGGTTGCTCTCCTTATCCCTGTTGTTTAGATAAGTATGTAAGTTTAAGAGCACACTAAAAAAAATTTTGTTCGTGTTATAATTACGTATCAATCTTATAGTTGAAGAATAAAAAGTATTATAACTATGGAGCGACATAAAATTGGAAGTTTACTGTAGTTCCCGAGTAGTAAAAAATTTCCTAGTAGATGAATTCTCCACCTCCCATGAGATTTTTCGAAACTCGGCAACTTTTTCCATCTAACTCTCGAATTTCTTTTATAAAAAATGATATTGTACATATACCTAATGGTAGATATTTCACAATAAAGGTTGAAAGAAACAATGTACAACATTAAAAATGGACTTTTGTTTTGCACTTTTTTCCCTTTACAACATATGTTTCAAAGTTTTAGAGCATTCAATAAGCTTTAACGTATATTCAAGAATATTTTATCAAAATTTTTTTCATATACTTTCAACTAATGTCGAGAATCGCGTAAAACCTTTTTCAATCACGGTAGGCAAATGTTTTTGTTGCGGGTAGTACGTACACGTTTTTCATTACAACACTAGTACAACTTTAGATACTACGATTTCCCCTCGCACCACAACCCCCGCGGGAGATGTAACGAACCTCCTTAAGGGGAGGTCGGAGCTATTAACGTGTTTTTTGATTCGATGATATCTTTTTCTACTAATGATAAAAATGAATACTTGGACTTGAGCGCCATAGTACTCAATATGATAAATAGTCCTGTGCAATTTCAAGTGGATATTATTAGTCGTTTTTACACAAGTTTGGAACTAGTAAGTGGTATTTATTCATTGAAAATTAACATAAAAATTATGGACATGCCTATTTCTGCGTGTAACTTTTTTTATTTATAATTTTGAGTAATATTCGGAGTTAAGCGCCATATTATTTGATATAATCAATCATTATGTACGAGATAAGGCTTATTTGGCTTATCATTTTTCTAAAAACTTGGAACTACTAACTATTGAAGAGGGGGGACGCTCTATCCTCTCCTTAAAGCATACATGTAAAAATGCGATTAAAACAAACTGTTATGCTTTTATAGCATTTTCCACCCATATACATTTTTCAAAATTATGATTCAACTGTAAAAAAAAATAGCTTTTTTTGTAACAGTGTTAGATTTATAATACAAATATATAATGAAGCATAAATATTATGCAGATTTATTCAAATCCCATTGGAATATTGGAGTAGAATAAAAATCAAACCAAGATGTAGGCAAAGAATACGAATTACAAGATAAAAGACTTTTTTATACGAAGCTAATTGTTTAGCTCATATATACAATTACTATACTTTGTTACGAATACTGTGATTTAAAGTTAATTATCTCATCATTGGAAAGATCACAGACAGAATCTGTTTTATAGAATAGAGACAGTATTGATAGTTAAGTAGATATACCAATGGGTAATGAGTATGCCGTATCATGTCTTACCAGTTTTGGCATGCATCTACTAATGCTTATAGATACAACACTACCTTAAACTGAGCTTCTAACTCGAAATGTACCTTTTTTTCTAATTAAGAATTTTCCACCCAATCGAACTTATTTTTTTAATACTAAACAAAATTCAGATATTCCTAAAATTTGTTTATCCAGCCAACAGCTAGCCCATACCGTAACGTATATGTATAAGTAACCATCATAAAAGCCGCTGATACCCTGCAGCGACATGAAATACTTTCATGCACTACTTCTTTTATGGCTATAAATCTGTCTAAATTATCGTAAAAAAGCTTCTATCCCACAATCTAAAATTTCCTGCTCGAGACAAAAAAGAAAGAAAGAAAGAAAATAAAAACCGAACGTTGTTTGAGTATTGGGCTCGCAACCATTCATCGAAATAACACCGATAACCATATCCAACCGCAATTGCTAAACGTTTTTATCGCCACTTGCGAATTTTCTCAGGACGTAAGGAAACACAGTCGTTTAATAACTATTTACGATTTGTAGGTATATATTTATTACAGCATTGTAACTAATTAGCGATGAAATAGTATTTAAATTCAAGATTTTTACAGTTTATTTATATTTAAGGTGCTGGGATACGTTTATCGTAATCGTTTATCGTGTTTGGATATAGGAATACGGTCTCCCTTATACATATACACGGAACTATAAAAACCAAGTATAGCCCTTCATACCAGTCGTGATGGCATCCGGACACTCCATTCAACACACACACACACAGACATACATATATATATATATGTATATATATATAAAGAGGAATAGCCCAAGTATACTCGAAGCAAAGCCATAAGCTTGCGTCCTTAGGTAGAACAACTGCAGCAGCTCGAGCATAAGCTCTCAGCTTTTCGCCGCGCAAGCTCGATCCCTCGCGAGAGCTATATCCATATTCTCCTTATGGCTGCGGCTCTCTCTCTCTCCCCTTAGTACACACATTTCGCATATATACCCTCTCCCTCTCTCTCTCTCTTTCCACGTAGCAGTACTAGTAATGTGTCGCTTTCGTTGACTGCGTGCTGCCATCCAACTGTGAGAGAAAAGCTCTGGTACAGCGAGGATACTATAGACAGAGCGAGAGGAGTGGAGGGAAGCAGTAAGAAGAAAATTGCCCATCGCTCGAGGGCAAGATAAAGGAACGATGCTATAGAGAAACCTCACCATATCCCTTCCAATGCACAGTGGAGAGTATGAAACAGATGCGCAAGGGCTGCACATATATATATATATAAAGGTGCTGGCGGTGTTGCGAGGGTATCATACGGCGCAGAATCGTCGCGCAACCAGGGATGACGCTGCCGGTCGCGTACTCGGCGGCGTCGCGACGCTCTAACGCGCAGACGTGGCCGCGTTGCGTGCGCCACTAAAGCAGAGAAGGAAAGAGGGAGCGAGAAAGAGAGAAAGAGAGAGAGAGAGAGAGAGAGAGAGAGAGAGAGAGCGAGACGACAAAGCCCGAGTAAACCTGCAAGAGGGTGGGAGAGAGACGGAAATAGAGTAATGCCCCTTTTACGCTGAAGGCTTGAAAGAGGCAGGAGAGAGAGGGACAGAGAGAGTTTGCAACGCGCTCTGCTGCTCACCGAATTTGCCAATTTTTCTTTGTAGGCAAAAATACTATCTCGGATTGATTTTGAATGATCCACCGCAATGATGTTTACTTACTTATCTATAGGCAATTATCAACAATTCATTCTCATACTCGGTAATTCTATAAATAGGGATCATTCGAGCGGCAATCGCGATATCTCGCTTGTGTTGTTATGAGTCGTAGGTACGTACGCGGCTGTGAGCAGACCTATGAGTGTAAATTAGCCAGACTCAAGAGAAGAAAATGAGAGAGAGAGAGAGAGAGAGAGAGAGAGAGAGAAGGAGAGAGCCAGAAATATATATATACATATATACATGTATATAGAGCCATGCGTATTTATATTAAGACAAAGCGAGAGATAGAAGGGAACATACACCGATACGTACATATATATATATATATATATATA
>UELV01103113.1:0-12215 GCA_900490015.1 Megastigmus stigmatizans
CACACACACACACACACACACACATCTACACCGAATCGACGCAATTAGACGCTCTGCTTATCCTGTTCCTTTTTTTCAATAATTATATTATAACCGTGACACGACCACACGTGTATACACACAACTGTGAATAAATCGCAAGTGTTTAATAAAATTACAAAACATTTAATTGAGCCTTCACCCTTTCCCTTTCGAACACGAGGTTCGGGCTATCACGCATACGTTTTGCGCACGCTCGTCTGGGCTCTCAAACGTGAGAGAAGATTTAGACTCGTGGCTCAAACATTTGGTCCTTCGAGCCGGATTCCCTCGTGTTCGGGTCGGGTGAAGTGATTAAAACACTTGCAGTGCGCGTTTAAAATCGGTGCATTTTTTATTACGCGTCATTTCGTCTCACACGTACCCATTCACGTGTGAGCTCGCAAAAAGTGTGTGTGTGAAATTCGATCGTGAATCGCAGCGCACTTGCTAAGATTCAAGGTCACTCAAGACCCGGACCGTCATCCTCACGTGAAGGTCGCGATCGAATTCCTCACCCACGAGGTATTCGACCTTCGAAATTTGAAAGTCGCGCGCTGTTGTCGACCCACGCGCCATTTGGCAGCGTCGCGCAGTGCCAAGTACGTAGCATACTGTAAGGAAAATTATGCATGTAAGATTTGCAATACTAAAAGTCACTTTGCCAAAGAATGCCCTCAAGGAAATCTAGTCAGACAAGTGATCGGGAAGACTGAAGAGATGCAATCTTATCCGATGCAGACTTAGAATACATAAAGTCAGACCAAGGTCGAGATCAATCTTGGTGCCAAGACTGCGGTGCAACTCAATACATGACCTCTCATATAAGTGGAGGTCAAACTACACTAAATTGAGACAATTTATCATGGTTATGGTTAGTGACGCCACAGAGATGAAAAACATATGATCGGGTGACGTTTACGTACACGCATTCAACGGTCAAGAGAGGGAGCAAATATGTTTAAAAAATGTTTTACACATTCCTAAAATGCCTTTTCATCTGTTTTCAGTAACCACGATATTGGACAAAGGCTCTGTACAAACTGCAGATGCCAAGCTCTCAGTCTTTAAGACTGCTGATGAAAAAGAAACCGCAGCTGTTACAAATCGAGATGGAAATCTGTTTAAAATTATGTTTAGGAGAGAAAAATCAGAAATCTACCTAGTAACAGTTTCTATGAAAACCTGACATGAGAGCCTTGCTCATAAGAACGTAAAGTACGTCAGAGACATTTTAAATAGAAGTACGTGCAGGGTGTGCTTATGGCAAGCATCATCGTGTTTCTCATATCTCACAAATCCAAAGGTTGAAAGTCAAATTATTGATCTAATGCACGTGGACCTGTGCGAGATGAATATTCTGTCTTTAGGAGGAGCCAAATACTTTCTCTTATTCAAAGATGACTTCTCTCACTACAGCACTGTTTACTGCTTGAATACCACAGACGAAGCCACTGCAAAACTTTGTGAATTTATGAAGTTAGTTGAAAATCAGTTTCAAAGAAAAATAAAATATCTGAAGTCTGATAATGGCCTCGAAATAAAGAACACTACAACAAAGATGCTGCTTGCCGACCTTGGAACCTTTCACTATAAGTCTAATGCATTTGCTCCTCAGCAAAATGGTCGGATAGAGAGAGAGAGATGCGAACAGTTATCTTGTGAAATAAGTTCAGAATTTATAAAGAAAACTGGATCTGAGGGTTGGCTAAGGGGGACAATCGCCTTTATACCAAAGTCAAGTAGAATTTATTCTAAAAAAACAGAATGGTGTACCTAATATAGCATCTTCCGTTACAGATGAGTTTTCAGGTAAAACATGAAATATATGTGGCTGTCCAAATAAATGTAGGGTAACGGTTCCTAAAGTGCGTAACGTCTGGCTTATTATTCCAATCATGGTAGGTGTAGTCGAGGTATCCAGTAGCAAGTCGTATTCTAGAACATCAGGTCGTACAGCATTGACTTGAGCTCTTAAGTCAATTATAAATATTCCTTCTTTTTTCTTAAATTCTGGTACAGTTAGTATTACGGTGGGGCTTTTTCTAATGATAAGTTCCCCAGATAATTAATTTCCTATTCTTATAAGATTCATTTGAACGCTTTGGAGTGGTTCGAGTTTAAAGAGTCCAGGTGAGGCTATGTCAATCTCGAATAAGAGTTTCTAGCGTGTGACGTGTCACGGAAATGTTGAGTTCGGATTCAAGTCTAGGGGCATGAGGCGGCGTCTTATCAGTATAAGTATCATAGTTTCCTTGTGTGCGGCAGTGTTAAGGTTTTTGACTGTGTGGATCACCTCTTTTTAATACACTTGTCGGAATATCTATTTTATGTGACGGCCCGTAACTAAGCTGTGGAGGAGCCATGATTCTCCCGTCTTGGATGTTTGATCCTTTAAATTTTATGTCTAAAGGATTATAATAATAATCCATTCCTTTCCGATTATACAGGTGTGGATCATTAAAATCCATTTCTCTTGCTTTGGGGAAGTGGTATTCTGATTCCTGGTAGTCATAGCTAGAATATTGAGGCCTGCTTTCGTAATGTTTGGTTTATCTTGTAGGTGACAGTTGGTAAACGTTACGATCGTAAGAAGCATTGCGGCCTCCGAGCGAATGATTACTTTTTCTTCAATATAACATGTTGGGTTTTCTTGACAGTGTTTATATATCATTCGGGAAGGCAATGGTCCTGTACGCAAGTGAGCCTCTTCGTATACTAGGGCCTGGTTTAGAGCTTTTTCTAAAGTTTGTGGGTTGGCTTTAATTATGCCCGTTCTATAGGCGCCAGGTAGCCCGCTCTTGAACACTTGGAGGGCTAAAGCCTCAAAGTAGGGAGTAATGTCAATTCTGCTATGTTCTTCAGAAACTAATTCTTTTCCGGTCGATTTTGCTCTATTAATTAAACTTTCTAGTCTATTATGAAATTACAACACACTTTCTCCTTGCTGCATGGTGATACTTGCTAAATCGATTACATAATCTTGATATGTCTTCGTCGATGCAAATTTTCTATTCAAACAAGACGTAAGTATGTCTAGATTTCTAATCGTTTTGCCCTCGATTAAATCTCTAGCTTTTCCTTTGATTTTGGATATAATCATTTTCAAAAAGAGTCCTGTATACGTTGGATCAGCCATATTAATGGAGGGATGTCACACTAATATTCTCGAGGATATTCGTGTCGAAAATATGTCTCTTTAAGAATTGTTTAAAATTCGAATGAATATGTCGAGCAAGAATCTTAAACATAAAGCAGTGCAGAAAATAACGGCGCTTATGAGAGGATCGGGTTATAAACCATTGACAGGTAAGCGGCACGCACAGTCACAATGCGTAAGCCATAGACATCGGATCGGAGCAAGTTTACGGAATAAGCGTCACAAGGGGAACCCAAAATCTCCGGGAAAACGATTTTGCTCAAACTTTGGATAGTAGATTCTAAAAATTAAGTTTAGAACCAATATTTGCGACCAGTGGGCACAATTTTACAAGATAACCGCTACTTAAGCCAAATACGTAATTATTTATTAAGTTGCTTCACGCTTTATAACTCAGCAAAAAGCGAAAACAACAAATATTTTTTGATTAGAAATGAAAATCGAGAATGCGACCTTTAATTTGATAGGTTATATACGTAAATAGCTGAAGTCGTTCAAAAATTATGAGAGTTTAAAAATTAAGCACAATTTCGCATTTTAAATAACTTTCGAATGAGTAGAGCTTTTGACTTTTATAACCTCTCAAATTAAAGGTCACATTCTCAATTTTCATTTGTAATTTAGAAACATTTTATATTTTATTTAGTCGCTAATCTGTAAAGCATGAAACAATTTTTGAAATGAAATGATTTTTCGCTTTCATAAATTCATAAAAATTTCTTCAATTTTTATGAATTTATGCAGTTTTTGAACTCATTTTATTATTTAGTCAAAAAATTTTAATTTATACAACTCTTCACACCATAATGACATCAATTACAAACAATTTAAGACCAATTACATCAAAATTGATCAATCGGTTGGACCTGTAGGTTACGCCAAAGCCAAATTTTTGAAACTGACACAACATAAGATAAAATGGGCATAGAGGCTTCTACTAGAGCTCATTTTGTTAGGAATCCAATATACTTTTAGAATATTATGTGAAAATTTTACTAATTATTATAATTTTTTTGTTCTAGGTGAACATCAAAAAATTTATAGGTGTATACCCCCCTTAACGTTAAATTAATTTAAATTGAGATTATGTATATGGCATGATGGGATCCCCCTATACGAAGCCGGATCGAGATTTCTACCTCACTTCCTGCAACAGCAGATAATTTCATCGAGACTTTACACACTTGTGACGAACTAATCAATGAGTCATTATTTTCTCTTATAAAATCAAAAATACGCGGAGAAGCACTAGATTTAATAGTAGCTAATAAACCTACGACCTGGGTGGATTGTAAAAGATTACTGATGAACAGATATAGTGATCCTAGTTCGGGCGAATTATTATTTAACAAACTCAGTACATGTTACCAACAAGCTAACCAAAATTACGAAAAATACGCTGATGAAGTTAAACAGTTACGAAATAAAATAAAGGAACACATACAATTGAACGTCGTGGACGCTAATACAATTACAATAAAAAATAAATTCTATGAAAATGTCGCGAAAAATGTATTTATTAACGGTATGCAAGAACCCTATCATTCACACTTAACTCATTTCGAACTAAAAGATATTGAAGATTGCTTACCAACACAACGAGCGTCCGTTCTTACATTCATCAGACAACGAGAAAATAAACTAAAAACAAATAATTTTAATACGATTGGAATCTCGCGAATTACCAACTTGCCTGGAACCTCAGGAAATAGCAATTCTTTTCAACCACGCTCTGCTGTTTCACAAACGCTATTTACACCAATAAATTTCGGAAGCAATAACAACTTTCGAAAAAATAATGCTCAATCAAGAAATCAAAATTATCAACCAACGAGCACGAGAAATACGAATAGACTGCACAATATCTTTAATAAGACAAGTAATAATTCTGCGCAACCCAATTTTACACCAAGAACGAATAGTGCAAATCCACCAAATAATAATTTCGCGCCACAAACAAACCATTTCTTTAGAAGCACGGGACCCCCGAATTTTATTTCAGAAGAACTGCACCATCAACAAGAGCAACGAGAAGAGGCAAATTATCAAGACGAATCAGTTTGATAAATCAAGATACATCTAGCTATGAAGACGAGGAATCTTTTAGTTATGAAAATTTTCAGCTAGGTCCAGACTTAACAGAAAACACATAATAAATTTAAATAATATCGGAAATTTACCAGGGTTGCCACACTTCGTAACTACGAATCTACCATTAAAAATACTTATCGATTCCAGAGCTACATCATCTATAATAAATCTGAAAATAGCTAGTGAAATGTTTTCTGAATATGTCTTTTCGTATAGTTTTGAAGTAAAATCCATGCATAAAGTAACAAAGGGCACACACGCTCTTAAATTTCCAATTTTACAAGAATTTGGAGATACCAAACCTATTATTTTTCTTATAGTATCTTAGCACTCTACTTACTGGACATAAAGATGTACAAAAATTAGAAGTAAATATAAATTATTAAACTCATATATTTAGCACTTCAAAATTTGAAATAAATTACCTAAATAATGAACAATGAAAAGAAACATAAGATTATCTCACTATGTCAAAAATATGCAGACTGCTTCTATTACGAAGAAGATAAATTATCAGCGATGAGTGCAGTCTCACATAACATCAGAACTAAAGACGATCATCCTATCTACGTAAAAAGCTTTCGTTACATATACCATCTGAAGCAAGAGATACAAGAACAAGTACCATAATTATTACGATGCGAAATAATTCGCCGAAGCAACTCACCTTACTCTTCACCTGTTTGTATTGTAAAGAAAAAAGCTGATGCAAGCGGCCAACAAAAATGGAGAATGGTAATCGACTATCGAAAATTGAACGACGTAACTATATAAGATAAATACTCACTTCCGAGAATGGAAGATATTTTAGAAAATTTAGGTAAATGTTCTTATTTTACCACTTTAGATTTGGCTCAAGGATTTCATCAAATTCCTGTAGATAAAGACTCTATAATACAGAAACCCGCTTTTTCGGCCTGACAAACGCACCTGCCACTTTTCAAGGAATGATTGATAAAGTAAGAAAATACTTGCATAAATTTTGTTTTATATACATGGATGACCTAGTCATATTTTCAAAATCATTACAAGAACATTTACAGCATATAAAACTTATACTCTTTAGAATTAGTCGAAAAGAAGTCCCATTTTTAGGGCATATAAGTGCTTAAGAAAGGAGAGAAGATAAGTTGCGAAGATGCAGATTTTAACGAAGCATTCAATAAATGTAAAGAACTAATTACGAATGCACCAATACTAAAATACCCAGACTTTGAAAAACAATTTCACATTACTTGGGATGCATCGAATGTTGCAATCGGAGCCGTCTTATCGCAAGAAGGGCATGCCATCTCTTATTTTTCAAGAACTTTAAATCCAGCTGAACAAAATTATTCCACAATTGAGAAATAATTATTAGCCATAGTGAATGCATGCAGACATTTTCGACCGTACATATATGGACAAAAATTCATTATAGAAACAGATCATGAACAGAGAATGAAGAAGAAGATTCACTTTCGATGATATCCTAAGCACCGGATGAGGTTCCCCTCTCTGTCGAAGAAATGGACGAAATGTTTGATGATGATGATTTTACTACCGTACATTTTGCCGAAAAGAACCCGGTATTTTCTTTACCCATATCAGACAAAAATATCCATGCGTTTAATTATAGCATAATAATTAAAGGAGGTAATGACTACTAAGTAAAAATGACAAAATCTAAACTAAGAGTACAATATTCAGGAAAGATAAATAGGCAAAATGCAGAAACACAACTACTTAAATTTTTCAACGAAAATATAAAATCCGATAAACAATATGGCATCTACTTTATGACTGATGGATTAGAAGAAATTACTTACAGAGTAATGCAAGAACATTTTAATAAAAAGTTAAAATAGATCAAAACGACTACTTATACACCGGTAACAAATCAAAATAACTTTATGAAGGAATTAGGCAAATATTATAACAGCAATCATAATGGAATTCAGGAAACAACAGTCACTTTAACAAAAAAATTATACATTCCCAATAAAGATAGAATCATCCAAAATTATATAAATCAGTGCGACATAGCCAAGCCCACTATCTATCTGGCGGAAATGCCACGACCGTAATAAATAAATTACGACACTTCGCTTCACACTATAACTTTCCAGATAAAATTACTTCAGATAATGGAAGCGAATGTAATTCAAACGTATTTAAGGAATTTAGTCGAATACACAAAATTGAATATCATCAAACAACCATCAATAGACACACCTCCAATGAACCAATAGAAAGATTGAACACTACCTTGAAGGAAAAATTAAGTATACTCGTGGATCAAAATCGGAGAGAAATTGACAAAAATCATATGACTACCGACATTTTAATATACAATCAAAATATTCACTCCACCACACATTACACGCCGTTTGATCTCTTATATGGACCTTACGAGAAATTGCATAAACATATCATAGATCCTGACGCACATACAATTGAGAAATACAATCAAATTAGGAAGAAAAAAATCCTACCTTTTTATAGTAAATTATACAGAAAACAAGAAGAGCAACAAAAGCTACAAGAGAATTCGGACAAAACATTAGAAAACAAGGAAATATTTATTAAAACGCATCAATAACAACACGATAAAACCGCACCGCGTTACCAAAAACTACTTGTTGAAAAACAACAAGGCCCATCATTAGATTGTCATATTCACGAACAACTATGTAGATATAATTTGAGAAGTGCCATAAAGTTGAGAAAAACTTCCTAACTGTTCAGAAAATAAATGAGAAACTGGATATTTTACTAGGTCTCTTAACGCCAGCAAAAATTGTAGAAAATGAAAAACTGAAAAATTAATTATACATAACTTATTAGATTTTCGTTTCGTTTAAAGATATATCGTATTAGTCCAAAATTCCAATCCTAAACCCTATTAAATTCTCCTTGTTTCAAAAACTTGCTACAAATAACTACAATAATTAAATAGCTTTAAAATAAAAATATATATGCACATATATCGGGTGTTAAAGGGAAGTAGGACAGGCTCTACGGCATTGGATAGAGCAGAAAATTCTAAGAAAAAAAATCCTGTTGCAACTTTTCGATCTAATCAATATAAAGCAGAGATACTCAGCGGGTCGCTTCATTCCAACCGCCTGGCACTTCGCTACCTGCTATAGCTCTCTCCTGATTGGCCCGCGCGGCTAATTTTCAATCGATGATTACTCAATAAATATTAATCGGATCGAAAATTTGCAATAGGACTTTTGTCTTAGAATTTTCCACTCTATCCAATGCCGTAGAACCTGTATTATGCAATTATACTTTCTTTCCAATAAGGCATTAACTGAACTTGAGAGTGTAAACAATAGAATGGGTAGATATTATTATTGGCACCAATTTAATTTAAAAATTTAGTTGTTGCTCGCTTGCTAAGCTGAAAATGTATTCTTATACCGCTTGGAATGATTCTGTAAGAATCCAATTTCATTACATTTACATACAATTACCTACGAGTCGTATGTATAGTGGGAAATTTTCGTACCTATGTTTCTGAAAATACTTTATTCAAAAAGTGCATTGACTAAACTTCAAGCAATTCTGAGGATAACCCCGTCGAATAAGTTTATTTAATTTAAGGAGGTTCTATAGCTACTACGCTAGTCAAAACGCGAAAAAGAGAGAGACAGAAAGAGAGACGTGCAGCCGCTGCTCTAATTCCGAGCAGTTTAAGTTTGAGCAATTTGAGTAATTGCCATTACTCAAAGAATTGACGATAAAAATGTGCAAAAAAAAATGATCAATATTCTCGAATCTATGTACAAACGTGTAGTATTATTCAAACAATTTCAAAATACCGGTAGCAGGGTTTAAAAAATTTAAAACTAATAGCGCATATTTATATGTTTTTCTGTTGACAAATGTCTACTATGAATTTTCGAAAATTGAAACATTTCATTTTTAATATTATTCATTAGATAAGGTGAAAGGTTCCTCTGGAATATATTTCCATTTATTTATTTGTGTATATATATATATATATATATATATGACAGTGTGTGGAATGCAATTTATGCAAGTGGGTGAGGATCTTGGAATAAATATTCAATGGTTATATTTTCTATTATTTTGTTTATTCAATAAATGCTGCTCTTCTTCTTCCTTTTACATAGGTTCTGTAGTTACATATATTAATTCATTTTTATATCTGTTCAAATTAAGGAGATTTTCGTGCCTTTGCACAGACACGTTCTTCGCTACTCGCGCACCTCGCAGCTGATCTTGTGATCGTAGCTGCGCTCGGTGCTTTAAGCCTCCCGCGGAGTTTAAAAGACCCCAAGTGCAACCCGTGTGTGTGTTGTGTAGTGTGTGATTAGTACGTAAAGTGCAATTGCACTTTACTTGGAGTTTCTCCCTTGCGGAATAACCCTCCAATGAGATATCCTGCCAAGTTCTTCCACAAGGGAATATGCTGGCAAGGAAATCTCGGCGCTGTGCTCGTGAGAACACAACTCGAAGCAATTTCTTCCGCTAGGGAATAAGCCGCCTCTATTAGGTCTTACCTGTGCTCTGCCACATAGGACCAGAAGTGATTCTCTACGTCGTAAGTTGCCGCTTTTATACCGAGAAAAGGCCGCCGATTTTCCGAAAATGAGCTGATTTTCCGGGCAAAACGTGTCCGATAAATGTGTAAGTAAATCTCGGTTTTAATTATAAATCAATCTTTAACAATTTTTGAGTTTTTATAAATGTTCATCTTTTTAAATTAACCTTTTTTTACGTTTTGGAATTTTTCTGTATTGTGTATATTAAGCTAGACCTCTCTTTTTTATTTTATTCGATAAAATATTGTGTTTATGTTTCGTATGTGTTTATTAATTTTTCTCATCATGCATGAATTTTACTTGTTGGCAGCCTTGTCGCGATTATTTCAAACATCCTATATTTATTGCATGAATTCGCGTTATCTCTCTACGTACAGTAATGGTTAATTCATTCTTATATTCTAGATTATTATTTCATAATAATTAATTATAATATGTTTTCTCTTTTTTCAGAGTCTTGACGAATTCTCTATGCAGTTTGGAATTCTTTTTTAGTCGTTGCCTGTCTGTTGATCCTTTGATTGGAATTATCCTGTCTTGGACCTGCGCTTTAATGATGTTGCGCAATCCCTTTGCGTTTAGCGCGAGATTTCAAAATTCTAATTGATCCTGTCTTTTTGCGCTGTAATTACGGGTCATTTGTCCAGTACTGCAACTATCATTTGGAGCTGATAAGGCGCGAGATTTCAAGGATTCAAATCGAGCAGATAAGTTTGCTGTGCTACGTCAGTAGTGACGCACAACTGTTTAATTGTTTTTAAGCCCAGTCTTTCGCCTAATAGCTTGGGACTCTGTATAAGGCGTGTTTTAATTTTTAACTGTTTGTGTATGAGTGTTCGTGTGTTTATACGTTTTGCCCAGCGAGCTATTTGCCCCTGAACAAAATCGTATAATGTGTGTATGCGTCTCCTTATTCGCCCAGCGAGCTATTTGCCCCTGAACGAAGATCGGAATGTACTTGAATTAATCCAGCGATCTCAACATTAATTGAGTCCTGAATCTATTCAAGAAAGTTTTGTGTATGTGAGTGAGAGTGTGTGTGTATAAAGGATAGAACAGAATATTAAATTGCAAAAACTTACTCTTTTATTAGCAGGTGAACAATAATGTTTTACAAAATTTTTTTGGACTTCTTTTAAACTTTAACCCCGCACTTATCGGCAACTGTGATGAGTGATGATGCTGCACTGTATGAATGAACTGAACCTTTTGCTGGAATTGGAATTTGATAATTACGAGTTCCGGAGTGGACTGCGGAATCTCTACTGACTTTTCAGCGCGATGCGTGCACTTTTCAAAGAACGATGACCCGCCTTGTAGTTGGGTGGGCGTGATTGGGCCAGCGAGAGAGTGGTGGTGTTGAGCGCTGATTAGAGTAGCAATGTCAAGAACAGGCTTTCTTCTCTCCTTTTTGGTGTTTTCCTAATTTTCCGGGTCCTTGATTGGATGGGTCTGAGTCCCTTGAGCGTCTCTTGAGGGTAGAGTCTAAAGTTGCTTTCTATGTTTTTCCACGGATGTCGCTACGATTAAGTTTTACGCATTGCATTATTCCTTGTTAATTATAGTCGGTTAAATTACAATTTTATAGGTAATTATATAATTGTTGAATAAAAAAAAAGAGAAACCAATCATTGATTAAAACTTATCATCATAATAATAATAATAACAGTAAACGTATGCTATTCAAATGAGTAAAAGATTGAAATATGTAAAAATTTAAATTATTTGTATTGTTTTTATTATTGGACAAATAATAAAAAAAATAGCAATAAGTAGTGCAATAATTAGTTTCTGTGCAATGATAAACTTATGCGAAATACAATGTAAAGATTCGGTTATTTTAGTAAAGCACAATATAGGATAGAAGAGTACATCATGACGCTTATTAATGTTTAGTGCAAATGAGACGTTGTATAAAAAGAATATAATTATTTTAGAAACACAATATTTATAAAAAGAAATATAATAGCTTAAAAGAAATATATCGCTTGACACGATTTAGTTGATTAGGCGCTCAAACTATTATCTAATATTATATGAGTTAAAATATTTTAGGATAATCAATTAATTGTAAAACGTATATTTTTGGTTTATCATGCTTTCCTTAAGATGTAATATATATGTATAAACAGAGCATACATATCCAATTGCACAGAAACGAGTGCTATATTATAGTTTAATATTGAAGTTCAATATTATTAATAAAAAGGAAATAGTTAGGTTTACAATATTGATGCTCTGTTTATTCCTTATGCTTGGACTTACAAGGGAACATTCCCAACCCTACGCCTCCAATTTTTCTGAAATTCAGATATGTTGTAGCTTATCGAAAAATAAGAGACACGTGTTTTCTTTTATCGGCGGAAAAAGTGGTTTAGGGGTTGAAAATC
>UELV01103119.1:7916-29835 GCA_900490015.1 Megastigmus stigmatizans
TAGCAGCGGCTATGACCGACGTCGCTCGATCGAGGCGAAGCTGTGCTGTCTATATACGTATATATAGAGTCTATATATGCATAGAGCACAGAGAGAGAGAGAGAGAGAGAGAGAGAGAGAGAGAGAGAGAGAGAGCGTCGGAGAGCCTCTGCTTATGCGATGCAAGGTTATTGTTGCTAAACGTTATGCAACGTCTATGCGTGCACATAAACCAAGCGACTATACTCTCCACGTGCCAGCGGATACGGGATCGTTGATAAAGTGCGTATAATATACATGTCAGGTCGAGGCCCCCCCATCATGCGTCTTGCATTAGACTGTTTATTGACGCTACACTTTGCTGTGATTTCGCGGAGAATCGGTTGCGTGCGCGTCTTCGACGAAATCGTGGTAGAAGTATAGGCTTGGCATTTTTGCACGAGACCGATTGTTTTCTAGCTTGTGCAAATAAATGGTTCTCGAAGGCTTTCGGTGCGTATATATATGCATCTTGAGAGATGAGAATCGAAAGGTATTTGTTACGAGGTAGGTATTTGTTTTCTACATATAGCTGTGGTATATACTATGATATTATTGCTGTTTCAAATCTGATATTGACGAATTATTGTCGGTTGCATCAGTATTGAAGGACAAGACATTTCCGACTGCGGACGATAATAGTGGATGTTTTTGGTTGATTTGAAGCAGATACAATTTTACGATAAACTGAATATTTTGTGTATCATTTAGCTAATCTTTTCTACCATATTTAATAATAAGTTATAGCATGTATTTGGTACACAAAAGTAGGTATACCTCTACTAATATCACTATTGAGCTTTAAAAATTTTAAAGTTAATTACTATTTAATACATAGATATCAAACATATGTTTTTAAAGCTAAGTACTATGATATATTTATTTAATTTATAAAATACATTTAAAAATAATTAATGAATCTATTGATTACCAAGTTTTTTATATATTTTAATGATGACTGAGCTTATAAAAAGAAAGTATGTACTTATATAATTAATTCACCGCGGCTAACTCTGAGTGACAATCCTATATTAAGAAGTTCGTAATAAAAATAGTTCGCATAAAGAAGATTGTAGAATCCGATTGGGAACTGCAATCGACAGTTTTACTCGCTTGTAGAATATTCCCATTTCGTCAAGTCTCCTTCTCTTTTAATTCTTTGAGATTGATTGGTGCTTTCCGTTAATTGCTTTTTTATAGATCATTGAAAAATACATCAAGGACTTGATTTATTTCGTCAATTTATTTTCATATTCTTACTATGCATAATCATTTTATTACCATTTATAACACGCGTTATCGTCAACTTAAATTCAGCGATAAAATTATACGAAAATAAAATTTTAACAATTGGATAGAATAACGTGATGAAAATATACATAAATTTTCGATATTATATTTCACAGGAATATCAATTTTTAGATTATGAGAGAGCAAAGAAGCTTTTTTGAACCTACGAATTGATCGTTTTTTTACGTTGTCACGCATAAAATTTTACGAAGGCTCCGCCAAGGAGGTGCGCACAGTCTAACGTCAAAAGAAATATCCTTCTCGTCTAAAATAGTAAGCTGATTCTTAGCATGTATGAGATCTAATGAGGCGTCAGCTTTCCCAGCATGTGGACGATGTTATCTTCTTTTTCCTGATATAACTCTCATTCTCTTTCCTTTTTATGTTGGATACCTTGTACTTTTCCACACCTTTTCACCCGTATATTTTTATAATCGAATTGCTTTGTTTTTCTTACCCACTTTCATTTGCTTTATGCAATCTATTTTGGACGGTGCTTGGCCTTCTCGTGCGATGAAAAATATAGTAATTTGGAATCCAAGATCAAAACGAGCAAAGGAGCTATTATTAAATTTTATAATGAAAAAAAGGTTATGCAAGGTTTATGTGACTTGAAGTACTTGGAAGTAGGGGCAGTCGAATTTGGTAGGATAAATAGTTTAGACAAATAATATTTTAGCGTGAGATTTTTACATTTTATTAATTATTAATGTATACATATTACAATCAAATTTTTAAACTAATCAATCTTATTGAGAGTACTATAAAATTCTATGCCTACGTTTAATTGGGTGTTAAACCTTAATTTGAGATATTCGTTTTCAGTACCAAATTATTTTTTTATGGTTTCATTAATCCGGCTCGCTGCTGCTCCTTTTATCTCTCTCTTTACGCCTCTTCATTCGTCACACTTCTGATTTTTCTCCTTAATTCTCCTAGAGATTCTCGTGCTTGTTCGAGTGTGCTCTCTATCTCTCCTTTCTCGACTACTCCAACTTTCTCAATGCTCCTTACACGTGCGAGCATAAACGCCAGAAGGTAAGGGTCGAGTGAGCTAAGCAGGACTAGAGGAAGAAACTGAGAGAGGAAGAGAGAGAGAGAGAGAGAGAGAGAGAGAGAGAGAGAGAGAGAGAAAGGGGGAGGGAGAAAACAGGGGATCCTATGAATATATCGTCAGATATAATCTTGTTTTCCCCCCCGACTATGAGTCCGTTAGCGAAGAATCGACGTCCGGATTCACCGTACATTCCCCGAACCACGAAACGAAGCCGTCTACTCGTCTACGTAGTTTGTCTGTTGTTTGTGCTGCACCAGCTGCTTCTGTACAATTGTACATAGCTGCATGTCAGAGCTAGGCAGTTTGTCTTGTCTGTGTGTTGGTGGTATCGTCGCGGATGGGGCGATATCGACTAAACGGTTTGCCTTCGTGCTGGTGTCTCGGCCATTCCATCAGGAGCAAGATTTAATTTACTTGAAAGGTTCCTCAAGGTGACGAACTTTACGAGACCTGCAGCTTTCGCCAGTGAATAGACTAGAGAAAGAGCAGAGATAGTGAGCCAGAGAGAGAGAGAGAGACAGAGAGAGAGAGAGAGAGAGAGTGCGAGAGAGAGAGAGAGAGGGAGAGTAAGAGAAGAGGGTGGCATAAAGAGGAATATGGATGGAGAACTAGCTGGGGAGATATAAAGAAGCCGAAGAGTGAGGAGAGAGATTTACACTTCATTTACTTGGACCTCTCGTGGATACTCTGGAGCGTGAAAAAGGCAGATAAAGGGCAAAGACAGAAAAAGGAACAAAAGGGAGAAGGGCCTGGCGAGAAAAGACCGTGTATAAGCAGTTGGTCTCAAAGTGTATATTGAAAATCTTTGCTCGGTCAAAGTCTTGATTCTTGTCAGATGAATTTATTATGGAGCGTCTACATAAAATACTGCACTGCATACTCTAAATTAAAATCGCGCTCGACGCGTGTGTATTCATCAAATATTTAATACACAAACTACGGCTGTTGGCACAGGGCACACAGGTGAGAGGAGCAGATAAGATAGGGTCACTAAATTTGGTATACGTACTCAAATAGGTAAACTCAACCGCAGTACATTATCGACCTGTGGTATATCGTAATTTAGTTTACGAAACGTTTAATAAGACTTTTCTTAAAAATATTATGAATCAAATTGCACAAACATGTGAGCATTTGAAATATGTAATTTGTTATCTTTCTATCAATGTTATTTCTACCATTCTGTTGTTTTATGAGATTGCCTAAATTGGATCAAGCATAATGATATTCAAAGACATGAGATTTTATCTAATTAAATTGTACGAAATATCATACTGAAGTCTTTCGTGGAATAACGCTCGCAATAAAACCATAGGAATGTTATTTTGACGTCCTACAAGTTCGTTATGCTAAATACGTGCTGATAGAAAAAGTGTTACAAAAATAAAATTTTAAGGTGAATAGTATTAATAGAACGCAATACGCATCTAAATTTCTTATTTATAACTGCTAACTATGGCAGTTAAATATTGAATTCAGAATACTTCTTTTTTTTTTGTTTCATACAAAAAGATTTGAATGATTTCACTTATTAATGACTTATGATGATTTTAAACTTTGAATATTTTTGTCATTTTCCTTTTAATACAAACGTTTTTAAATTCAAATTAGTCCCTAATAGACATTTCATGATACATGACACAATCTTTTCTGCGTCTGTAGTTTGAGAATAAATTGTTAGATAAGTAAGGACAAGCAAGGTTACATAGGAGATAAAAAAGAGACGCAAGAAAGTAAAATTGAGATAATAGATAGCCAACACGATTGCTTATCCGAAAAATGCTACAAAAGTAGTACCTATTTTATAAAAGAATACAGTAAAGTTAAAATAAAACATTGTTAAATATTAAGTCTAAACTCTATTTTTTCTCTATCTCTAATTTTTTAAATATTTATATACCCTCGAACATTTTAAAATTATCACAAATGCATCCTCGTGCAGTGGTCTTATTGAATTACGAATGCATAACAGAATATAGCAACATTGATGAAAGTCAGTGAAAGCAAAGAACAAAAGAAATATTGTACCGATGGTGCAACATTAAAGAGAGAGAGAGAGAGAGAGAGAGAGAGTAGTAAGATTAGTCATCGCGTACAGCTTTCTACAAGCGCTTTAAACGGAAAGTTGAAATCTACCTCTCGAAGGGAGAAAGAGACAATAAGCTTCCTTGGTGCAAAGCGTCGTGTGCAGTCGACAGGTCTCGAAACGAGACACGGACTCTCTCCATGCGATGCTGAATACAAGCATATAGGAGCTCCTGCTGCTGCGTCGCAGTTTGTCCGGGAACAGTTGCACGGGTAAAGCAGCCCTTGACAGAGTACCTCGCGACTCGAGAGCACACCGCACCACCTATGACATTGTATAGCTCTCTATCGAAACCTGCCTTTCAACTCGGGGCTTCCTATTTGATAGTTCTGACGTGACGTCTGTATCGTTGGATAGTACGTCTGTGCCTTTCTTAACCGTCGAGGCCTTTGTACGTTGTAAAGTTTTAATCTTGCGACGTTTGTTGAAAAATCAAGTTGTTCAGAAAGACGATTGTTTATTAGTAGGCTTATGACAGTATTCTACATTTGAGCTTTGACCATCGTGCAATAATAATTTCAAGGGTTCAACTTTGATGTCTGATTGGACCAGACAAGAGATTGACAACATATTATTGAATTATGTCTATATACATAGTTATAATTATTTTAAATTTAAAATAATGAAGTTATGATATCTTGATGTTACAAATTTAATTTATACTTGAATCTTCTTTTAGTTTAAAATTGTCACGGCTGAAAAAATAATATTTCTATTTCATTATTTTTAGAGCTTCAAAGTTTCAGTGCAACTTGCGCTTCATTCTCTATTCATCAGACCAAGTAATGGAGTTGATATTTTATCATAACTTATACATAACATTTTTTTACTATTCTACTTGCTAATTAAAAATTAATTATGTCTGAAAACAAGCGAAAGACAGAGGATTTCAATTAGTAATTACTATCTTAATTTTAGTTATAGAATTATGTTCAGAACTTTTGACTGTGCATTTATGCTTTGTTGAAAAGTATGTACTAGTATTTAGAAGGGTTTTAGATCACAAAGAAGAAGCGACAAATGTGCAACATCAAGTTTAACGTAGTGCACAATAAATCACGAAGTTTCGAAAGGTTTACGGAGTAATTCACGAGACGCTAAGATTTCTAGCTGAGAGAAGAAAACTCCTTCAGACAAGACACTACAGTCAAGAATTCGCTGAGGAAGTGAACGTACAAGCTAGGTAGTGAAAGCTTCCTATTTTGAAAATTAAGAACGGCTAATAAATAAATACTTTGAAGACTTTAGAATTGCTCTTCATTTATTTTATCCCAAGGCTACTTCAAGATAGACATCCAAAAATTAATTTTCTCCCGAGAACCTCTTTAGTAACTTTATTACTAAATCTTTTTAGAAATTGCCCCAGTCTATATCATGTCATGAATTGAATTTTTTAAATACCTTAACATTTAATTCAAACTTACAGCAATGATCTTTATACACAAAAGCAATTGTTCAACCAAAGCACGATTGAATAGTTCATTTTACCTTAAATCCACACAAAGACACGAAATATATATGTATATAAAATACGATAAAAGTATTTTGTATCACTGGAGGGTCACACATTCAATTTTCTCAGGATAAAATGAAAAAGTTTCAATAGCGTAATTTTTCATTTTCCAATTGTGAATGGCTTATCACGTTCTGCCCCTCGGAGGAACGTCTCTTTTCTTTTAACGTATTCTCCGAGGGGAGGCACGTGCACGAGAGCGAGCTGTGAATTGGTTATTCAGGAATGAACGCAGCTACTGGAAATATGTACCCTTCCGTTGGAAAACATTTAACCGAACAACTTAAATGAATTGCGAGACTCTTATAAATGAAAGTATAAAAATTATGAGACCCTTCGAATGATGTACTACTGCTTTTAAGAACCATTCTCAAGCGGTTCATTTTGTCATATTATATAGCATTGAATTCCCGTAATAGGGAGTCGCAAAAATGTGTGAATAGTAGTTTAGAATTATAAATATGATATTACATGATGTAATATCTTTTAAAATAGCGCAGATCAATGTTTTTATTCGTAACAAAAGCCTGATTTCATTTTGTATAATATTAATTCTGTAATGTAAAGAGTTACAAGAAAAAAGGATGCCCGCAACAGCTGCAGTTTTCATTGTTCTAGAAAATGTAGGACATAGAGCTCGCTATATGTTCATGGTTTCCAGAGTTTATTATCCTTCTGGTTCGTGCCCTTAATTGCGTCAAAGCATCAAGTATTTTATTAACAAGTTCGGTATAAAGTGGTGAAGTATTTACGTCCGAAAGTGTGCATGTTGGACTAGGGCCATTAGACTTTATGGGAGAAAGAATTTATCTTCTGAAATTTAGTTTAAGGCCCTGGAATAAAATACTTTTTTAGTGTCACCAATTATGAACGAATCAACATTTTACGTTGCAATTTCGCGAATATTTTTAAGATCCGACCTTAACTCGATGTATAAAACGCATGGCGTATCCGATATTTTTGCATGATAAATAATAAAATGAATGAAACTTCGACCGAAGTAACATTGACTATTGCTAGATGAAATCGCCCTATAATAAAACATACTTTTTGTTGATTGCTATATTTTTTACTTGGCTTGTTGAACATGAATACAGCAGTGCATTTGTTTTGACGACACATGCACACAATTTTTCTTTTTAAAAGAGCATACATTATTGAGGTGCATAAATAAAACATCAATGAAAGCGGTACACCAACTAAACTTATAGTAAATTACATGCAAATCACTTCGAATAAAAGTGGAAAAAACACACTTTCTCGGGGAAATCTTTATCCCATGGGCTGAATCCGATGTTGGTCGGTATACTTATACGCTCAGTTTACAAAAGTAAAATTGATCGCATGGAAATCTTTAATAAATACATAACCCCACTCATAAATCGGCGATTCAACGATAAGACTCTCTCACGCGATAGACGTATAGAAGCACATCCAGTCGATTGGTAGGCAGCATAAGCCGTTTGATCTTGGGTCACGTAGCTCGTAAATCGAGTTTCAGTGAGTTTCGGCCCGAGACGAGCTTTACATCGCTGTCATGTATATATATATATATATATACGTACACGCGATTCAGTCCGCACACGCGTGCGTTTACGTTCTTATACGCGTTTACGTGCTGACGATGCGTCGGTTACGTGTTCGCGCACTCTCTCTCTCTCTCTCTCTCGTCCATCAAACCATATCCCCTGGAATTCGTTGCCCCCGTGCATGAGTGCGTAAGGGCTGAGATATACGAGTTGCGTCAGTCTGATGCACGTGGCCGTTTATTTTTCACTATAATAAAAACGCGCGTGGGGCGCTCTATTTTGAATCCATCCAGTTTTTTTCTTTATCGCTACTATAAAGAAAACTCATCTTCAGACCTTTTTTTTTCGAAATTAATTCCACAAGGATATGGATACGGTACACGGTTCGTTCTATTTTTCGTTATAAAAAACTGCAGATTGATAGGAGTATCGATCGCTAGAGATTCGAAATAGTTTTGATGAAACACTCGTGCAGCGCATATATGAATTCTATAGCTTTCTCAAAGCATATACTTCAGCATTGTTGTAAGATAAATAATCTGCGTCGATTGCATGCGTATTTATCTGCAAGTCGACGCGAGCGCAGTGACTCGATCGTCGAACGGCAAAAATGAAAGCAAATTTCTTCGGTTACGTTTTTATAAAAGAAGGCCGCTAATCGCGATTTCCTCGGCGGCATAACACAGTTCTAATCGGCTTGCCGCGCGCGTCTCGAGAGATTACATTATTTATGCTTTCGCTCTCCGTCCCGAGGAAGTCCACCGCTCCCCGGCCACTTACTCTCCGCCTCTCTCACACGAGAGCTACACACACACACCCGTGTGCACGAAAACTGAAATATTAAGCGACTGAGCGAGCTTAAACGACGGATTTCGCAAAACTTGCCGACGCTTATACGCTGCTTCTGGTGCTGCACCGCATCTCATTCTCGCTGTCTTTGGCGCGCGCGCCCCAAGTAATCCGGAAGATTACAACGAACGCGAGTGTATATAAGCGCGACGGAAGGCAGATGAGGAAAGAGAGTGTGTATACATGTATAGAAGGAGGGAGAGAGAGAGAGAGAGAAGAGCTAAAGTTGTGCGGGAGGAGAATTGCAAAACTCGGCAGTCGCTCTATGAGGCGGCGCGGCGGCCTTCGATTTTTTCCGCGAAGCGAAGAGGAGCCGCGACGATAAGGAATTTTCCGTCGAGCCAAGCTGCCGCCGACGCCACCGCCGTCGCCGCTGTCGACGCCTCGTTCCGATACAATCGAGCTGAGAGCGTCTTTCTTGTCTTCGCGCCTTTACGGTTTCTCTTTCTTTTGCTGCCTATAGCCATTCGCTTCGTGCTGTCGAGTCTCCTTTTTTTTCCTCTCGCCGTTTAGGCTCAATTATTCACCGACGCGCGGTCTCCTGTACAATTGCTTCCTATGCTGCACATACTTATCCGCATCTGATATGACCGATGCAACTTTTATCGTCTGTGCTGTTGTATATGCTTTGAAATTTTTTCAGATTTACCGAACAATGACAACTCGTCGAGGTTACACTGCGACGTGTTGCTTGGCGAATGTTCTTTGTAATGAACTCGAGATTTTCATTAAGCATTTTTCACTTCGGGCTTATGTAAATATTTTAATTCTAGAGTGAAATTAGTACCTGAAAAAAGAGAGTACTTTCCGAGGTCACAAATTTTCACCAGCCAACTCGTGAAGCACCTGTTAACTTGTTAAAAAGTAACATTCACTTTAGTCGCAATTTTCTTCGACTTACTTTAAAGCTCTAGAGGTTTGTCTTTCTTTCACTTTTTCTAATTAAAAGTTTCATTTTAAGTGTTAAAATAAATCAGTTATGGAATGAACACGGTATCTATTTTCTGACGTATTTTTAGTGCATAAATATATTCTATACCCTCCCATTGTAATTCTTCCACATAAACTATTCTTTTAATTCTGCTAAGTGTATGTAAATTAATAAAAAGTTTTATAACCCTCATTTTCAACTAAATCTTACTTATTGCACAATTACGAATATATACCCTGAAGCACTCTAAAGCTTATAACTAAGTAAGAATTTTGTTACATAAAAGAACTGCATAATACGATTCTTAAATCGAATCTTTATAATATAGTCCATTTGTCGAGTTTCCAGCAAAGCGAGATTGTATCTGCTCAATTAATCCGACGCATCGATGCTATCGACTGGCTATTATTCCTCCCGCATTATCGTTTACTTTTATCTCGTTAGCATAGCCACTGCCGTCGCAGCTCTTCTCAACTAAAAAGAAATTGTTTTTAATTTTAGTTTCCTTACTATGAGGCTACACATTCTGTGTCCTAGTCTAATTAACTTTTTAACCTCAAACTAATTACGAATAGCAATTTTATAGCGGTATAGCCGCGAAATGTAACTATTCAAGATTGTTTTATTTTCTTTACTATATAGCTTGTATTTAAATTAGTTAAAGTATGTAATTTACGTTTTTGAAAGTATGAGAGTATAGAGTCAAACGGTAAAAGCCCGCTTTAATATTAAATTTTGAATTCCAGAATTTTATGCAAATAATTCACGTAATTCAAATTTTCGTTGAATCAATATGGTACATTAAAATTACAATTATAATTCAAATATTTAATCATCGAAATAACATTTACTTTGAACGTCAATTTTGATTCAAAATTCTCCGTAAAATGTAATTTTTGTTTAATCGATTATTTTTATAACCAATATAATAATATAATAAATAATATTTTTATCGGTTAAGCGCAATATTCTATAAAAATTTTGTAAGATTGCGTTAATCGTTAAGCGAATCTAGAATTCCACCCAAAGAATATATACGTTTACTCTCGTGCACGCCAGCCAAAGGCACGTCAGAATGACAAATCGCAAACTTATCAGTCTGTAGCCCTTAAAATAGTTGCGCGGGGGCCCAAGGAATCCTCGACTTCCATTCCTTTCATGTTCGACGAGCCAGCCTGTGATAAGCTCGGCCGGCGGCGACGAAGCAGCTCCTCTCGTACGTCGCCACATAGATTTATCGTTCAAGCGTCGACGTCTATACCCGCGCGCCTCTCTTCAAAAAATCCAGTCCAATCTCGCGTGAGAGCTGAGCGCTCGGGCATATAGTGTCGATTGCCTCGGCCTCTTAAGCCTTCGACAATTTGATTTTCGTTATCGCTGTCGAAAGATTGTAATCGAGACGTTATCTTGTGCCGCGCTTGACGTCGCTTATGTGACGACGCGAGAGATGTGAGGACGTGAGTGTGTGTGTGTGTGTGTTGGTGCATCTGTGAGTTTACGCGATGAGCAGCTATCGCCGTGTTTTCGGCCAGTTTGGGGAAGGAAAAAAAGGCGCAAAGGTCTTGTTATGGTCTTTATCGTGCGAGACGAATTCACTGATTACACATGCAACGGAATGCCAAGAAATGAATAGGAAAAATCGCTACCGAAGGCATTGGTAAATCGCTTCCTCATATAGGCCGATCAATATTTGTATTATCGCTGTTGTGGCGAAGGAAAAAAAGTGTCTCTGATAATGAGGCATGAATGGAAAACAAAAATTTAGCCGAGCGATGATCTATCAAAATGTAGGTTATTACTTTGTTAATATAAATCGAAGGAAAGTCGTTTAAAATTATCAAACTGACAACTAAATTCGCGTATTGAAGCTATTGGGCATTGTACAAATTTTCATTTTCGCTTGATAAATTGGTATTGATTATTTGCAATGAATATATAAACATTTTGGCGCGAGCGTCATCTCAATGCATATTGCTTTTATCAAACTCTCCACGCGTATGCACACGATTATCGACTATTTAAAACGAAATCGTGCAGTCCGATTTTGTTAAAAATACGGGACTGTGATTGAAATAATAAGCCGAGACGATTAACGAGGTGTTTGCTTTCGTATTCGCGCGTTTTTCCACGTAATCCCTAGAATCAGAATTACTGGATTTTGATTCTCCAGCAATTCTAATTGCATTGTCTCCGTAAGTATTTTTCATTATGAATTTACGCTCGCTTGGTATTTCATAATATTTAAATCGAGCATCGATCGTACGCCCTCATCGAGTTTGAATTAAATCAATAGCGAAGGGCCATTCTCACGTCACTTTTCTCCCTTAACTCAAGGAACGCGCGTATTCTTCGCATTCCATAGCTTGCTCTTTACGTATGCGTTCGCAAACTGAAATCCGATATTGCACTGGAATTCGTCAGTCATTCGAAATAAATATTTTGAATTATTCTGAAGTTTGAGTACCGCTTCTTCGTTATTTGACATTCTATTAATTAATATCAATATAAATATGATATTTTACCTTCTTGTTTCATTCATTTTAATTAATTTAGGTTAATCTTTTTTAAAAAGTTTTATTAAATACTGCCTTAGGTAATCAGAAAAGATTATTACTATCACTTTAGTAATCATTGTATTCATATGAGTTAGCTTAAAGCACTTATACTCTGAAACTTTGTTTGAATCTATCTAGCCTTGAGAACGTATATAATTCAGAGTACCAAGTCAGATGAAGAGGTCCTTATCTCAGCTCAACCTTGAGATGATATGTAACGAAGGACAGTTTAAATCTAACCGTAAAAGTCACAGCTGCGCATGTCGAATCAAAAGTATTGAATAATTAAAATAGTGATTTAAGCAATAGTAGTCCCAACACGAATCTTGTCGCATTTTATTGCTTTGTTATGAGGTATAAGGTCGATAAAATATCGAATTAGATTTATAAAAAAATTAATATCCACACTGCCGTATGAAAAATGATTGAAGATTTTAATATAGATTCAAGTTGAGAAAAATATATTTGTAAGAACTGCAAAGTAATAATCTCATAGTAATAATCTCAATAATCCATCTGAAGTACTCATATAAATTCGTTTATTATATTGAGAAACATTATCCATCAAACATCAGCAAAACGGTATACATATCATTCTCGAAATGAAGTCATAATTGCCGCTAATCTTTCGACATAAACCGCGTTCATCAATCTCCCATTAATGTACACAACTGTATAGATATTTTTGTTGACCGATTTACAATGAAAAGAAGCTTCTTATCTATTCAATGCGAAACTGGAGTGTCCAATCCTTAAACTTGTTGATAAATTTGATGGACTTACTTGACGTAGATTAACTGCATTATTCGTAATCTTTTTCATTACAAATCTGGTAATATATATATATATATATAAATAATTTGGTTATAACAAAATTTTTAATGTATAAGTTTCTTTGCCTCAAAATATGTGAAGTATTATGAGATAAACATTGTAACAAATTTGGAAAATAACCAATTTTTAATGGGCTATACTTTTCATTGTCAGTCCATTTATTTTGTGATAATGAATATTACCATATAATTAGCGGTCTTTAGAGGGCTTTATAGTTGGCTTGATTAAAATCAATGTTCTTTAATCTAGCAGTCGTACCGGTTGTTCTAACTTTTTAAAATTTTATATGCCTACTATGGTAGACACTGAGCACCAAAACTATTCATATGATACATCGGCATGCTTTGCTGCTTTAAGGCCAATTCTAAACTCTGTAACTTCCAATATTTTTCATAGAGACTCAAGTCCTTCAATAAAAAAACTAATTTGTGATTTGAGTCGGTCCTGTTCTTTATATCATATAATATGTCATACACTCAAATGCATCTTCTTTAACTACTCATTATTCAGAGATATGATACAGTTTGAACAAATTTTTTACCAGAATTATGACTCCAGCATCCGTAATATTGTCTACAAATGACAAAAAACTTCTCGTTTAGCCTATGATTTATCGTTAGTCTTCCAAAGCTCCATCTCATAAATTTCCCATCTTTATATCACACAAAAAAAAATTTCCGTGCTTGCAGCTTTAGTTGAAACTAAATTAGTTACAGCTCTACAGCTACACTTATTAATAAAATCTTAATGTGTATATAGCAATACAGAAACCGAAACCAATATCCATTAGTCTGCAAAACGTTGCATGCCATGAATACTTATGCCTATTACTTTGCGTGACAATAATAGTCCGACTGTTTTTCTCAAATGATTTGCTAACCATACATACTCATGAGTACATTTGTTCGTGAGGAAGGAAGAACTGAGTACAGGGCAGTGACATATGTATAAAAAATAATATTTGCACATTGTAATGGTTACCAATCATCATGGTAATCATCATTCTGAAGCGATGTTGAGATCGTTACTATCAAGCGTAGCGATCTCATTAAAAGAAAACTATTTTATTATTATAGGTATTTTTCCCAGCTGTACACAATCATCATAGCATAGTCCAAGAAACCACAGAAACGCTGCTGCACGATTATCACCTAAAGATTACACGTTGTACCTACACTCACTGAACACTTTTCCAACCAACTGTCTAAAAGTAGCCAAGTCTCGTACAGAGAAAGATCCGGCCAGATCTACATTTTCAGACGTTCCGGTCGTATAAGGTACGAATGGCAATACAGTGCAGCAGGGCGCAGCAGGTGCATCGCAGTCAGTCACGATCGGCGATTCCGCAGCGCTGCAGGGATTGCTCAAGTCTGCGCACATAATGGAATTTCGCCTCTTCCCATCTCTCAACGCTCAGAGCGCTAGATTCAATTTCCTCCCCTTGGCCAGGCCCCACCGAAACTTTGCTCACTGCGTACAGCAGCAGCTGAAGCAGCGGCAGTCTTCCCTCCGAGACTCTTATGCCGAACTACACACACTGTTGGCGACAACGACGGAGCTTTCCTCCTGGTGCTCTCGTGCGCGCACGCCTGCATGACTGGGCCGAAAGAGCTTAAAGTCCTTCTCTTGCCAGCTCCTCACCCGCCCGCGCGGTGCACGAAACTTTGACTCGTGCGCTGTTAGCCAATTCCGAAGAGCTCCAATATATGTATATATATATACGCTTGCCAACCTCTGTCTTCCTCTGTAGTATGTATCTTCGTCTCTTTCCTCGATCTTTACCGAAACGCGTATAGAGTTTTAGTGCCGAGTGCACGTAAGATAAACGGATTTTCATATAATAGTTTCCTCTGTTTATCAAGCGCAGTGGCAATACAGTTATAATGACAAACAATTTCGTCAATCCTGTTAAATTGTTTTAACTGCATTCCGCGAACTAATGTCACGGGTATGTAGCGCTAAAATTGAAGAGCTGAGGCTAGATTTAGTTAGTGTAACAAACTATTAATGACGTTTAAGGTGACCAACCAGGGAATGTACCGGTCGCTGCTCTATGTTTACTAAGTGATTGTTGTGTTAGTAGTTTATTGCAGGTTTACAGGATACGGCTCGATTTAGTGTCCTTAAAAGAATCCCAATTCAAATGTACATCATTAAATTATTTGAGTCTGCGTTTTTCTAAGAGTATTAAAGATAAGAAAATACGGGGAATTCAGAACTTCTTTATTTCAATGATGAAATATAGCAATTGTAAATACGTACCAAAGGAAAAGATGACTTTCTGTACCTTAGATTAGAAGAAATGTTGTTATCTAAGAAAGTTACACCGCAAAGTACGATGAGTTTGGCTTCGTTTAAAAATATTGACAAGAAACTTTAATTGAACTTTCATTACGGTTGCCTTGGGTGCTGGGAAAAGTAAGTTTATACAGCATCGAATGACGACATCCATCGATATATGAAAACGAAATACAAAATTTTATATAAGATTCAAAGAGAGCTTGGCTTGGTGAATAGACGAAAGTTGAAAATGAAACCATAACTTTTATGAAAACTATCAAAGATTTATTATTTTAATGATGTGAAATTCTAAATGGTTCATGATATAATGTACTAATTAATATTGGTACAAATAAAATGTTAACTGCACAAATACATTTTTTTATTTTGCAGAATATTTTGCGTTACCACGCTATTATTTTCAAAATATTTTATCACTTTTCCTTTTTCAGTTTAAAAAATGTTAAAAAGCTTATGTTAAAAAGTTAATGCAGTTGCGGTTTTGTTTGCTAAATTTTATCGCACAAATTGCAAAACTTTTAAAATAATAGCTAGTATCTCACACCAGTTTGTAATTAAAGAAGTTACAGTCACAATTGTAATTTAGTCTGATGTAATTCAAAGCTACAATCTTGTAACACCTGTAGTTACAACATTTTATTTTTTTTTTAAAAAAAGAGCAGTTTACAACTCAAAAAAGAAATCAAAGGTAATTTTAATTCTTGTAACCAATAAATTATGAAATTGGAGTAAAATTAATTCTTCTTAATCGATTTTTCCTACATTATTTAAACATTGTATGGTCTAAAAAATAGATATAAAATAATATACCAGGCTGTTTGATAGCATTATTTTGGACACAAATAATAGATTACTGCATGGAAATTGAATCTATTTTTTAGTCAGCAAAAATACAGAGTGAGAGAGACAGAACCAGATGCTCAGTTTAACGTGCAATAATATGTACTCACATTGTCAAGATAAAAGAAAAAATGAATGCTTGAACACCAAAAACTTATAAAGTAATGTTTTCGATATAATTCTTTGTTCTGTAAGATCTGTTATGACTATAAATACAACATAGGACTGTGAAAATTAGAATGATCGACTCTAGTTTTAATAATTAAAACTTACCTTGTAAGAGCTTATGTATATAATTATCTATTTGTATGCATTTTTAAGCCATTAAATGATCGAATAATAACCAAAAAAACGTTACATTACAAAAAAGGAACTAGCCATTTATTATAGCCATTAACTAGGTTTGTACGGCCATTTTAAATGGTTTTATTTCTAATAGGGTATTAATATCTATCATGTGCTGTTCTCTTAGCTTATCAGTATTAATTTCAATATCCAGATATTTTTACAAATCACTTACAAAACACTTATAAAGCGCTTACAAAGCACTTTTAAACAGAAGAGAGCAAAGCATTCTGTTCGATCAGATTTTACACAATCTCAAATTCAACTTGATCTTAAAGCAGAAAAATCCCACCGGAAAGTAAAAGTATTCGTTAAAAAGCATTAGTCCATTATACTTTCATCAAAATTTCAAAGTATGTAACTCACCCCTTATACATAAAGCAAGTTCTCAAACCAACATTAACCGCGTTCCATACATTAAAGCACGCAGATAACTTTAAAGCACTATTTTTAACCACTGCATAAATTTAACAAACCATTATTTTTCAAAAAAACATGGCACACTGTTTTTCAAACTCGCTCATTTTTTCCTCAAAATGTAGACAAAGTAAATACCAGAAACTCAGGGTCCACTTCATCTGAGAGGTCAGAACACGAAGTAGACGCATCGCGGTCAAGCATAAATCAAAATGGACAGTTGGGAAAAGGGGTTGGTGGCGGTGGGAGGGGAGGGGTATATAGAAGAAACACAAGTGGCCGAGAGGGAAATTCGGCCGGTCGATACTGTATATACACGCGGCGGGCAAGTGTCGCGCATAAAAGGTATTATACAGGCGTTGGATAGGGAAGAGCTGACGGCGATAAAGCGCAGAGTCGAGCGGCAGCGGTAGCGTTCGAGTGGACTCGTGGCCACTCATCTTGCATCGCTGCAGCCAAGCCGTATTACATACAGGCATAGAGTGTATAGCCGGGGGAAATTGCGCTGTCGGGTAATGGCACGGTAGCTCGAGATGGCAGCCAACTGCACAGTCGCCGCTGCCGCCGCCAGCGCGTGCGAAGTGGTCGCATATCGCGGCGCATAAATATCAGTTCTCTCTCTCTCTCTCTCTCTCTCTCTCTCGGGAGCTTCCATTTGCCCGCGGATCTGTCCGCCTTTCTCTCGCTCTCGTATACTTCTTTTTATCGCTCTCTGCTTTCTTGATTTTTTCGCACTCGCACACGCGCCACAGTGTGTTTTTGTTTCGCACGGTGCTGTGTTTTGATCGCTACGAGCGACCTCGCGTCGCCAATTCGTGCGTTAACCTTCGGCCGAGACGCACTCGTTTCACAGCTCTCGACCTCCTTTTTTTCCAAGTTCAATGTTTCGTGGGAGACCTTCTACGAGGGTAGACCTTTCGGGTTCGATGAACGCTTGATGTAGACGCTCTCTCTCTCTCTCTCTCTCACTCTCTCTCTCACTCTTTCTCTGCAAGCTGAACTTTCCGAGTGAAATGTGGATGGGGATTTCGATGGTTTCGCTGCGATCGGGGTTCATTGATGCGCGTTATCACATTTTTTTAGACAGGGTCGTGAAATTGATTTCATTGGAATTAAAAAGAAGGCTTAACATCTGGCAACATTTTATTTTATAAATTTGAAATATTTCTTTTGGAATCAGTCTAAAAAACTATTAGTCAGAGAATAACTTGGTTTCTTTATTATGAAATTATAGTTTTAAGAGTGTCTGTAATTTCATTTTTAGTTCTGATGTCCGGCCACATTAGTACATCAATGCTTTAACGATAAATGCACACTCTCGTGATCTCTATTAAATTATACACAAAGCTTTCCTTTTCATAAAAAGCAAGTAAACTACAACTGGTTCGCAATAATTGAAAAGAATAAATTTTACATCATTTGAGGAGTTACGCGATAAGAATACGATATTCACCGAATTTTTCTTATATTTTTCATATTTGCATGGAAATCTGATTACTTCAGTTCCTTTGCATTTTCCATCTATCGAATATCTTCTTCGAATTATGATAGATAAACAGAAAAAGAGCTGAGCATCATAGTTCAAGCAAATATAAAAAAAATGTTTTTAATATATGCGTAGTTGATAAACATATATTGTTAACTAATTTATTTCATATATGTTTGATTTTATTTAAATTTATTAAAGTTAAATTATGATTTATTATTTGGAAATGTATATACATAAAGTTTAATTAATAATAATTAATAACCAAATTTAATTAATAGTAATAATTATTTACTGATCAACCCATACGTTTACAGCTATCATTGATGAAAACAAGGTTGAAAACAAATGAACATAATCCTTTGCACACTAATTTAATGTAACCAGATTCCAACCAATAGTGTAGATACGAAAACAGGTAGTAATTTTCTTTGATTACTTTGAATCTAATTATTTAGTAATATTGGAATTCAAAAATCCAGTATTACTTTAATTTTCCTCCGGTAATCGAAAGTTGATATGATGTATATATATTTGAATTTTTCTATCAAGCCAACACATAGAGTGTGTGCAATCATGGAAATTTAAATTTTGCGACTACAAATTCTCCAAGAATCACAATAAATCTCGCACAATCCACCTTAGAAATAAGGGAATCCCTTAGTCCGGGTGGCAATTTCGGAAAATCTCGTCATTTCATCGGACTGTTGAGCTTTACGCCGTGCGCGCTTGCGCTCGCGTGGCAGGTCGAGTTTCTTTGATTCTCTGCCAAGCTTAAAGGCACGCGCATAACTTTTGTCGGGCGAAGCGTCGCGTGTTACAGAGGCAAAATGAACCGAGGCAGTGGAGCTTTGGAAAGTGGGTGGACGGGGGATTGAACGGAAAGAGAGAGAGAGAGAGACAGAGAGAGAGAGAGAGAGAGAGAGAGAGAGAGGGGGAGAGAGAGAGAGAAATATACCCGGCAACACAGTGGCAGAGGAGAGATTAGAAAGAGAGAAGGACAAAAAGAGTGCTAAGGAAAAGAGTGAGTAAGAATGAGAGAGAGAGAGAGAGGAAGGCGAACGTCTTTACGAGTCTGTAAAATCCGAGCGTTCTATTACCGCAGAGCTAAATAGATCGAGGAAACTGGCGAAATGAAGGAATTCGTATACCAACGCGGAAAGAGAGAGCGAGAGAAGCTCCTCGGCTCGGAAGCAAGCGTACGTTATATATATATATATGAAGTCACGCGGGCGCAGCAGCAAGAGTAAGAACTTTAAGTGTTTGCCCTCTTGATACTCGCGGCATTAAAACTTCAAATGCAATTTACCTTCATACGCCTCAAAACGCAGCGTGAGAGCAAAAAACCGGCGGCATTGGCGCGGGGAGCCAACGATCCCGAAACGAAGAAAAACAGGGCATTAATGTGTGGAAATATACAGGGAAAGAGGTTAGTTAGTTTAACCGAAAAAGTTGTTGCATTTCATTTACTATATTTTATGCATTTAATAGCTAATAACTCTTATTATTTCACGATATAACGAATGAATAGATCGATTCGTAATTGTTATTGTAAACCCTTACAACAATAGGGTTTATCAAAATATTCATAGTATAAAGTGATAATTCTACTTCAAACATAAGTGACTGCATTTCAAAGTGATTTTCTGTATCTCTAAAGACTTGGCCACTTTTTGAAATACTATGGGTAATCGTGGCGAAGCGATGGTAAAAATTTACACGTTGAACATAATATGATACAGCGTGGATAAAGTCAGGTACATTGAAAATAAAAGATATAAAGAAGCGAATTGCAATATATAAAGGAAGAAGAGGAGACGAAGGTATGGGGAATAGGCAAGTAAAAGGCTAATAGCGATACTTTTAGTTTTACTACTTACAACTGTTTGATGAGGTTTTCGGAGTTGTTAAACAAAAGTTGCTCCAGTCTCGAGACCCCGTTAAACGATGAACTTTACTGCTCTCACGATGAAATTTCAATTTTATTGTACTGATATTGGATTTCACTAGTTGAATGTTGTCATCAGGTTTTGCTTAAGGATGTAAAACTTTCAATGGCGGCATTGGATTGAAAAACTATAAAAAGACTTTAACGCGCTCAAGTTAGTAGGCTGCTTTCGAATACTTTTCATTGCGTCCCTTGTAATTTCGTAATATTTTTTTCTAACTCTTTGTTTAGGACAATAATATTTGTGTGACGACTACACAAAAATAATACCAAGCTAATCCAGAAAATTTGTCTCAATATAAAAATGGCAAAATGCTGTATGCCATAAAAGCATTGTCTTTTAGGATTTAGAGCGTCAGGGTGGGAATATGCGAGCCAACTAAACTGGGACAACTATTTAATGAGTATATTATTGCTATGTAATATGTATACATGCACAATAGTGGAATTGGAACACCTATATGAACTAGCGATAAACTTCGAAACACGCGCGGTAGAACATTTAGAACAAGTAGATGACAGAAATCAAAAATAAAAAACTCACAATTTATCCAAGCTAAAATTAAAATAATCACACACAAGTTCCAAAGGACAAGTATACAAACAAAGATAAAAGAAAGCAATCGCCATAGCAAAAAAGAAAATAAACAGATAAATTAAAAACTGAATAATTATAAGTAAAGGGACGAGTAATAAAGATAAATCCGAGCGTTGTATTTATAAAAGTAACAGTTAAAGTGACGAAACAGAAACTGGTGACGACTGGAAACTTTTCGAGTGCAAAACTGGTCTTTTTCGCAATCTATAGGGAGAGAAGACATGTGGCCCATCCTGTTATGTTTCGTCTCCCGGTTTTTTTTTGCGTCTGTTGCACATTCGCACCGCAGCCTCGAGGGGAATGCAAAAAACCGCCTACATTCCATCCTATTTGCTTTTGTACGTAGCCTCTAATCTGACTAATCTCATTCTGCCTCTCTCTCTCTCTCTCTCTCTCTCTCTCTTTCTCTGTTCGGCCTCTCCGTGACTATTCGTCCTCTGCTATGACCAGGCAGAGCCGCAAGAAGGCGATAAATTCGGGACCGAGTTTGCCAAGGTAAATACCATTCAAGGCCGTTTGGGAACGTTGCCAGGAGTCGTTGATACTTTAGTGGACGGGCATCTCTCTCTCTCTTTCTGTTTCTCCATTCATCCGTTTTCGTGGTTGACAGTTTCAGGACCATCGAGCAAATAATTACCTCGCGGCTCCTCTAAATCTTTGCGCCGTTTCCTATTCGCTTAGCACGAAATAAAAGATCTATGTGTGCGATTTTATTCTTCTTTATTCCCTTTCCTTTTTGTAATTTTGTTTCTACTGCGAAGAAGATAAATAGCGCGATGAAGCTCCGTATTTTTTTTTTTGAACGGTGACTTCGTCTGTGATAAATGGAAGGAACAGCTTTGAATCATCTCTAGAATTTCATGGTTTCTATCATTTTGTTTCACTGTCAGGTTTCAGGATTAATTCTTATTATCATTGCTTTCGAAGCCTATATTATTTTGCAAATATTTTGGATTTTGAAAATACGTATAGAACCCATAGATCGTAAATTGATCTGATCTTAATCATTTTTACTATATCAGCAATTTAAATTTAAATTTCAAAATTTTAATCATATAACAATACTTACTTTAATCCATTAACGACCAAGACCCCGAATTTTCAACATCTTTTTCAAGGCTTTTTTTCAACTACAAAGAAGGTTTGAAAAAATTTGAAAAAGATCATATACTACGTATTTTGAGCTGTTCTTTAAAATGGTGATACCGATTTTTTGCTAAAATACTTCTGCAAAAAAATGTGGCGTGTTTTTTACGAAAAAAGTTAAAAAATTTGGAAATTTTCAACTTTATGAATTTTTTTCATAAGGAAAATGCAATGAC
>UELV01103122.1:0-17281 GCA_900490015.1 Megastigmus stigmatizans
CATCAATTGCGTTCGATACCGATCCCCTGTAATAGTTTCACTCGGTTTCAACAGCTCATAATACACCACACCGAGCTGGTCCCACCAAATGCAGAGCATAACCTTGGCACCGTATCAAACATCAAAATCACCGCTTTTAAAGCGTTGAAACCACTCACGACACGTTCTTTTACTAAGAGCAGCGTCACCGTAAGCACTTGAGAGCATTCGATGAGCCTCAGCCGCAGTTTTCTTCAAATGAAAGCAGAAAATCAACACTTCCCGCAAATGACGAGAATTTGGCTCGAAAACTGACATCTTCAATCGAGAATACACTTTTGATGCAAACACAAATTCACTTATGTGCTGCTATCGTTATGTTGACAGATGTCCAAGCTTACTGTATGAAATTTTTGACCTGCCTATTTCAACCGGCACTTACCGCTGCAGCCATCTATCGAAAAACGGCGGAAGCAAAGTTGTACACCTAATAGTTGATAATAACTTTTTTGTTTTTAATCGTGCAATGAAAAATAAAGAAATGAAATTAAAGTTCGAGAGTTAAGCTTTTTAATGCACCCTTCATAATTATATATCAACATAAATTAATAACTTTAACGAACGACTGAAAACTACTTGCCGTCGGCAAACGGACCTCTAAATTTCAACCTCAATTCATATTAAAAAAAATATTATATTTCTATAAGTTTAAATGCATAAAAAGAAGCGTTGTTGACAAAAGATCTAGTAATAAAAATAAAAATTCAATAATATTTTTATTAAATAATAAAATTTTGACTGCCAAAGTGAGCCTGCCAGCCAGGCATGCCCCGCTCTCCCCTAGGCGTACGTCCGCCACATACGTATACAAAATAGTCTGCTACATTCACTTATAATGTAACAAATGTATGTATATCGAGAGAGAGAAGGGATGGTCCTCCCTTAGACCTGTTGGTCGATTCTCGGCATGTCTGCGCGTGACATTGATCGCCAAGCTCCGAAGACACGCGCGAGTCTCGTGTATATTCAGCAACATAATGCGTGCATGTACGTTATAAGCAGCAGTTGCCTCGGCAATTGCGGAGGGCCACGATAGCATTTGGATGTTTAATGTCATCGTGGCTGGGGCGTATACGCCTGGCGTTTTCGGTCCGAGTCTAATGTTGATACGATATATACCCAACTCGACTCTGCGATTATGGGGTAGCTTTGGATATGTGTCTTATACTTGGTTGCTGACGGGGAATCCCCGATATTCGCTGTGGATTTTTTGACGCTGTGTATGCGCGTTACCTGTCTTCGGGAAAGATCTGTAAATAGCTCTTAGCGAGACCGTAAAAATCAATATTTCAAATACGGAAAATCTAAACCCGATTACTTTCCGATGTTTATAGCTAAAACTTAAAAAGCATATACGAGGCGGATTCTCGCTCTAAACATGATTGCTTTATAATTTCAGCCAAAATGTTTCGACTTTTCATTCCACAATTGGAACAGATTGTTTTTAATTTTTAGTGATAAATTTTTATATAATATAATAGATTTAATTATAATGAGTAGAAAAACTTAAAGTTTTTGTCGTAAAAGGAGACATTAAGTTTACAAAATCTAATTAATTCGGTTTTGTAATGCGCTGGAAATACCTATGTGTACTTCTCACATGGCGCAAAATTTCAGTTTTTACAATGTTATTAAATTTAATTTTTATATACAGTTTTTAGCCAAATAATTATTGAATTCCGATAGATTTCTATAGCCTTTTACTTATTATTTAGTAAAAAAAATTATTTTATATAATTAAAGCATATGCAAATCAAAAACTGTCCCAAGTATTTAAATTGCTGTTTTCCTCTGTCTTTTATTTTAACCCTCTTGCGTACAGGCAAGAATTATGTAGTAATTCTGTGTATTCTGGATGAAATATCTCATCATTATGTACATCAGGAAGGTTAAAATATTTATTTTCAATTTGATAACTATTAAGTTAACCTCTGTACTTGAGAAAAACTTAGTAGAAATAGATGAGTATGGCAAGACATGGAGTTTCCATCAATTCTTATTCGAATTTCCCGTCCAGTGACTTATTATGAAATTATTGACTAGGTTTGGCAAGAGCGTAAGCGCGTTTTATCATCCCAGAACTAACCGAGTAACTGTGTCGACTCATATGCCGGTGCAGGTTCATATTGTCTACGAGTTTCTCCCTCTAATATATACATATTCTTTTTTGTATGCCTGGCTCTAAGTCAATCAACAGCCCTGGTAGAAAATTAACCATTTTTGTTGATTAACGTGTTATTCAAATGGAATCATTTTCAGCCGACTAAATCCTAAAATCTTCTTAAAAGTATCTAAAATTATTGTCATATTTTCAGTTTTTGCCAATAGAATATAATGTTCTTATGAAAAAATTAATTTTTATCTTTAACAATGTAATTACGTTAGCGTGGCGTTTTTAACTAGAAAATTAACCAATAATTAGCCAAAATATCGTTAATGTTTCTACTAGGGAGTAAGCGAACTTAGCAAGGATAGTAACGATACTCTAACATTATTTACTAAAAAATAGATAATTTTTACAATGTTTACAAAAGATTTCAGAAGTCAAGCATTTTTTGTAAGGTAAATCATTGCCTAATTAATTTTAATGTGATTCTGCATTAAAAAATTATTCTTGAACAAGTCTGAAAGACAGTTTGTCGTATAAGTCTAGTGATTAATTAGACCGTCAGAATTTACTAAAAATATATTTAGAAAATGACACATAAAATGTCTCTACGTATGTATTTGTCATCAATGACACTTATGCTAATTATACTTTCACAACTACTTTTTTTATTAATAATTCTTTTTAAACACAGTTATAAAATTATCCTACAGCAAATATATACATCAGTTTTGAAACGTTTGTTGCCTTTATCGGTCCTACCGACTATACAAGAAGCGCGCGATTCCGTTTCGAAAACATTCTTATTCACTGCGCGAACCGTTTGACGGCTCTTTCTTCTTTTTTTTTAAGAATTTCATGTGAACGTAAAAGGCGAAGGGAAAAGGGACAGTTTATGAAAAGAAGAGGGCAAGACAGACGAAGGCAGAGAGGTCGAAAGAAGAGAGATAGAAGGAGAAAGGGATAGGACGAAGTCTCGACGAATAGCTGACAAAAAGAAGAGAGGAATTTATCGAGTGGAACGTCGTTCGAGAAATGTCGTGTCGCTCGATTCAAAAGATCTTGCCCTGGTTTTTTTTTACTCGCGTACTTACGGATATTGCTAACGGCTCGTGCATAATTTTCGATTGTCTAAATATTTGAAATTCAGTGGCTGTGGTTAAATTTATTTTAGTACTTTTTTGTTTTAATTCTTTTTTTTCTGTAATGCGCACGTACCAAGATAATAATATTTATCTGAGAATTATGAACAGTTTTCAAAGCTGCTAGTTTGTAACCAGTATTTTTAAAATATTTTACCTGATTTTAAAATCTTCGAACATTATTTTCTGACTTGAATGAAATATTGTTTAAAAAAATTTTGAAAAGATTTTGAAGATATATTTATTAAAAATGTTTTGGGCAAACTATTTTAAAACATTTAATAAACATTTATACAAAATATTTTTATTTCTATTGTGTGATATAATTTTATACCAATAATATTTTGTCGCCTCGATGGAAAGAAAGCGTATCTCAACTTTTCTGGGCAAAAAATTGCAGTCTCAACTTATTTTCCTAGAAAAGTTATCATACGCTCTTTTCCGTTGAGAGAACTCTGCTTTGCATCATGCGACCATCCGCGATAATGAACCGGAGTATATTGCAGAAATGAATTGAATTAAATGTATAAATTACGCATTTTATTGTGATACCGAACACGAATGTACTTGATATAGCAATGTTTTAATTGCCCAATCATGCAAAGAGAAAATATTGATTATTGTAATTGTATAAGCAATATTAAGTGCTGATTGAATTAAAAGACAAATCAGTTCGGAACTATATGACAATTGCTGCATCCGGCGTCAGGAGTTTCTTTACTTCTTGTGCTCTATCTAGCGCTCGGCGCTTCGTAAAGTAGTTGATGTGCCAGAAGTCCCCACTTTGAAATCGATGCCTGTCTTTCATAGACTGAATTGATAAAAATTGGTAAAATTTGTCGGTGCAATGTTGGTCGAACTAGTAGGACATTTGCTGGCTGGAAAAGCTGTTATCATTAAACTCAAATTAATATTATCTCGTAAACGATTCTTTTAACTGTACCTCTAGTTATTGGTCTGATGAATAACTTATTCAAAACCAAATTCTAGCTCTTGGAACGAAAATGCAAGCTCTATAGGTCTTTAATTATTTTCTTAAAATTTTGTCTTTTTCAACATTCTGTACTGCTTCTTGATCTTTAGACAATCGCTTTTTTTCGTTGTGGCTTTCTCAGGAGCGTTACTAGCATGGCTTTTACATTGCTTTTACATTGTTGCTTCTGGTGTTGCGATCGCATTATCGTTTCTTGCTTGGTAGCAGCATTTATTGCGGGACTATTTATATCTACTGGCGTATCACAAATATAGGTCCAAGTATTTTTATAATTGAGAGCACAGCTTTACCAAACCTCAAATTTGTTTTCAAAAAAGATCTTGCTCGCCTTTCAATTCTTCTTAGCTCGAATTAAATACCAGTTGTTGCCTTGATCTCTTACCCCGTACTATAGGTACATATGTATACTCATGATCTCTGCTTATTATATTTAGGCATAATATGACTTTTGTTTAGGAATTTGACCGGACTTGGTCGAACTTTTTTTCCTGTCTATCTTATACTGCAAATCGAGTAGATTTCAATTTTCAAATGAATGTGAAACGTGAATTTAAAACGTCGATCATCCACAGCGATTCTGATAGTTTAAGCATTTTTCATCCCAGTCGTTATGGGATGAAAAATCATAGTATCAGTTTCGTTATGGCTGTCGGCTGAACTTTTTTTCCAGACTATCTTGTACTGCGTAAAATTCCATTTTATTGTCAGCATAAAAACAAACGTATGTTCGCATAGGTTGATGCTTAAAACGATACGAAATCTCTGAGCATTTTTCTATTGGGACAAAATCCATCATCATTGAAATAGTAGACACGATAACATCATTCAAATATCTTTTTAAGCGCTGTTGTTTAGGGCTAAAAAATGTTTTGGAAGCGTTTTTCTTTAATGTTTTTCGAACGGCATATTTAAAGTATACTGTTTAGGAGAGGGCCAATTTCACATGCTTATTCGACTATAGCCTTTATCAAAAAATTGAAAATAAAATTCAATAATTTATAGCTTTAAATATATGAGATTGCCCATACAGTTTGATCTCGATTTCATGAAATTGTCTCTTTACTTTTCTAGCTTATATACCTTTTATATCTTTGAAAAATTCTCTAACTAAATTTTATTTCAATTATTTTACTTTAGATCAATAAATATAATCAAGCTAGATGATTTTGTTCAAAATTTCTTCTTTAAAACAACGATATTATTTTTACTATTAATATGTTTAATCGTGACAGTTTAAAAACTGAATTTAATAATAATGTATCAAAATAAATTCAATACATTAAATATGGCATGATATTAAGGGTTGGTCATACAGAAACAGCAATTTAAATTCTATTTTTACCCATTCATCATTATTTAGTGATTTTATTTGAATGACTTATGGAAAACTCTTTTGCTGAAGTAAAAAGTCAAAAATCATATTCTGTGGCGCATAATAGGAAAGAACAAAACTTTCAAAACTTCCTCAAAACAAAAGTCGATTTTTCATAAAACTCCACGAAAGAGATCCCAGATTATATAGCCTATATACGTTACATGTTTACCCCCTTGAATTCTGTTGGTGAAAAAATTTTCAGGTATATATACTTCGTAATATAACTTACAAGATATAGAAGAAAAAAGAAAAAAGAAACAAAGGTTCGAACCTTAAAGGATACAGTACAAAAAATATAGATCCCTGCACAAAAAATAAAAATTATAACAACATCCAGATGACTTTGAATTACAGAGATTGATTGATAAATTTATACGATAAACTAAATTGTGTCATTATTGCGTCAAAAATAGTGCATAAACATTATTTGACCTAATAATGTATTCTAATGGCAACATTTGAATATTTTACTAGCCCAAATGATTTTCTGGCTAAGCTACAAAAGGGTATAACTCAAATTATTACCTCGTCCAGCTTTAATCGATGCGGATTAACTCTTCAAATTATGCATAGAATAATAATTTACTGGTGAAAATTTAATTAACAATGAAATGTTCATTGGTTAAGATATATAATATGGAAATAATAAAAATTACGCTTCTTTAACATTTATCCAATTTTTTTTTTGTTCAGTGCAAAAAGTAAATATGCTTTAAGTATTTGTTAATTAAATTTCTAGATTCTTTTAGAATTTTCGATTACCTATAATAGACGTAAAAATCTGAAAGTTTCGCGAGAATCAATCCTTATACAAAGGTATCTTTGAGCGTACGCGTAAAAAAAAGGTTCAATAGGTAAACGAATGCTCGGAGCATATTTTTGTCTGCAGTTTACTAAGGGCCGAAGAAGAAGCAGGGGAGAAAAGAAGATGGGAAAAAGCTCAACTGCCGGAGCCAATGCAGCTAAAACTTAATTGATTAGCCGGCGAATTTCCCCGGCGGGCTCGAACTTTATCGAGTGCAATTCGGCGAAGGAGGCTATCATGACGTGGAATCAATTCGAAAACAAGTAGCGGAGCCCCGGCAAATCCAGAGAGGCGCACATACCCTTCTTCGAGTACATGAGAGGCAGACAACGGCATAGAGAACGTATATATATATATATATATATATACAAAGCGAGAGAGATAGAGTTAGTGAAGATATAAGAAGAGAGAAAGAATTGATAGAGGAATAGATGCGCTAAACAGAGGGATAATAAATCGAGAGAGATAAACAGAGGAACCGGAGACTTAGAGATATAAAAGTGTGTGAAAGAGAGAATTGATTGATGAGCTCTTCTTTATTATGCACTTTCTCAAATTTCTGCACGTTTAATAATGAGCAAAAAATTAATATTCATAATTTCCATCGACTGTCGAGTCCTAAATCATGAATAAGATCATCTTAAGTAAACCGTGAATTGGGAGGGGGGGGGGGGGGGGAGTAAAAGTACAGAAAGGTAGATAAATGTAAATATGAAAATCAGATAACACGTGTTTGTACGTGTAGGTATATAGTCGATAGACTGTGGCGTTTAGACCGTCTGACTAAATAAGGGGAAACTCCGCAGATTCTACAGTTAATGGATTATGATCAGAATTAGCGAGGGATTTTGCAGTCGCGCTTTTAAAGATCGAATTTCCATTCAAATCGATAATGGGTTTAAGTAATATTTATAATTAATTTTACTAGGAATTACGTTGTAACTAATTAATTTGTAATAAAAATGATTGTAAGCTCATTAGTTTTCTAATTTTACATCCAATTTTCGAAGTCGACATGGAACTTTCTTTAAAAGTACGAAATCGACGGTTAATCCTTATCCATTCCAATTCTTTGATCTCGCAACTTTTTATAGTATTTATACAAAATGCCATTATCCCACAGCTTAGACTCGCAAATCCTCCCGTCAGCTATACCCCAATGCTTAATTACTTCGCAACCGCTGGGACTCATCAAAGTAGCGATCATCCCTATAGGACTTTTGGAAAACTCCCTTCTTCCCTGAAAACTCGATGAATATCCATGTGTCCCCTCCCTGGAACAAGTGGTCTATATGCCGCGAGCATCTCGCCGAGGAGTCGCGAGGTCGACTGTGAGCGCATCTGCCAGCCACCGCCACACCGCCACCACGACTCTGCTCTGCAGCTGTTCGCGAATAATCGATTCGCGGAAAATTTAGCGCGGACCGCACGCGTAGCGAGACTCTCTGCTGTGCTCATGCGCGCCTTGAGAGAAAGGGCGAAGAGCGCGGACGAAGGGATGGTCGCGAGCTTCACTCTCTATCTCTCTGCGTGTGTTGCATCCCCTTGTGGAGCTTTTTCTCCGCTGCATTCTGGTCTAGAGTGAGATGGAGACAGACTTTTCCGAAAGGGGAGAGAGAGATGCTGCTGCTGCTGTTGCTCCTGCTTTACGGACCACAACGTATTCCTCTGTTTGTCTCCTGTATATTATACCGAATGCTACGCGTTATCTACCTATCCTTATACTCCTTTCCTTTATTTTTGTTGTTGTTTCTAATTGATTCATTATTCAGAGAGTTAATTGCGCCGGGCAAATAACGAAATGTGTGTTTTGATTTATAATGGAGCTCCTTCGTGGATTATTAATTCTTGGGGGAGGAGCTGTACCGCTGCTGCTGCTGCTGCTGCTGCTGCTGCTGCTACTGCTACTGAACTGCCTGCGAGTTTGCGCTTGAAAGTTTTATAACTGCTAATTAAAGGACTAATTGTAATGGCCGTTAAGTACTTTTCGCCGTGAAACGGCCGATTATTCAAGCTGTTGCAGTTATGCGGCGATGCTGATTCGAAACGGGGGATTCCGAGACACTTTATACACCAAAAGTTTTCCTTACGGTTTTGAATATTAACGCTATATTACCTACTCGTGAAGATCGTGTGCCGTAAGGTTAGATTTTTGAAAAAGGGGCATTATAACGCATTGCGATAGGAAAATATTGATTTCAAGAGACACGATTTACGGCCCCGTTAATATCGTTTTACAAGATGCTTTATAATGTACAAGATAGCACGGCTATAGACACTACGCAAACAAAATATTGCAGGCTCGATTCATTATAGTGCTTTTCGCGAGCGATATTACTCAATGTCTCATCTTCGACCATCGTCTGCGCGCGATACCTCTTTTTCTCGCGCTAAAAAGAAAAACCAGGCGGGAAAATTTAATTGCTGATAATATCGATAAGAGATTGAGTTACAGCCTAGGGTGGGGGAAGATGAAGCGCACGAAGCCGTGAGAAAGTCGAGTTCGTCGCGTTACACGGCGGCGGCGCGTGCTTCGGGAGGAGGGGGGTCTAACGCGCAAGTCAATAACCCGAGGCGCTTCGGCTAATTACCATGGAGCGAAACCCCTCTCTCTCGCGCGCGCCAAAAGTGTATACGTGGGGCAAAAGATTTTCGTGTATATGTATATCTGGGAATAGCTTTTGAGGCGGGGTGGCTTTGCATAGAAGCGTTGAGGTCGATTATCCGAAAAGTCCTACGCGAGGGTGCAAATTGACTTTGCAAAGTGTAAACACGTGCTTATGGCTTTTGGGATAAGAGTATAAAACGCACAGTTTGTAGTAGAATAATTATTGAAGAAACGTGTAAGAAAAATGGCTTTGTAAGCTTGTTTGCAAAATTTTATTGGATCTTCAAAATTGCACACGCAGTTATTGACAATGCTCACAAGTATAATTCACAGTTCGAGGTGTGATAGGTTCTTTTTATTCTAATGGTTTCATTAATATTTAATTATTACAACGAATTTAAGATCCTTTCAAATGAGTACAAAAATAGTTTCATCGCGTAGTACTGCTGTATTACGATTATTTTAATTTAAATAATTATCAATAATCCTGTACACCTTCACGGTCTAATTTGAAAAGTTTTTAGCACTTATAGTACATTAAAATCGCGTCTTTAATTGTAGTAATTACCAATGTTGCCAAAAGAAGTGAAATTAATCACAGCTCTGATAATTGTGTTCTAATTAGTATGGAAGGTACATCATTATTTACTGTCATAGAATTGAAATTGCTTATTAGTAATTCTAGTTGAAAATATGTATCTCCACATTGTTGATTAAAATAAAATCATCTCAGTTCTCTTGACTGAATCAATTAAATTTTTGTTTGATAAAGAAATAATTTCTTATAAATGTTGGAAGTTTGTAGCTTCTGCAGGTATAATATAGTTGATTTAGTGTGATTGAATGTGTTTTTTGCATACCTTTTTAAATTATGTACCTTTGCCAAATCAGTAAAAGTAATTTGTGTGTGTGCATTTCTGCACCTGCATGCTTGTCTGTAACAAATTACATTCACAAGGATGCTCGTTAATCAAAGCATAGCATATTTGGAGGTGAATTATAGTCATACACGTTTTTTGTAACGTATCAGTTGTCAAATAGCATAAAAAATAAATCTACGTGTACATCGAAAAGAGAAAAATTTAAACGCATTTATCATATAGAAAAAGATATTTTTGAGTTATTTTAATTATTGATTTTACCGATAATATTATATTTTAGTTAGTTTCTAATTAAACATTGATTATGGACATGTCATAGTGGCCTTATCTTACGCTAGTTGAAAAGTCCTCAGAATTGCTGCAACATAAGTATTGAATTATTTATAAAAGAAAGTTTTAATAAAAGAAATATAGAAAACTATTTAAAAAACACATTACTAAATAATTATCTATAAAAGTATTCAAAATTAAAGAAAAATAAGTGTAATTAATATAATTTATTATTTAGTAACTTAAAAGTCCAAAATACTCGATCTAAAGGAAAATATTTTCTTGCGTGTATGTGCATGCATGCATTGTCATTTTTTACATCGTTCAGGCCCTAACTCCTCTTCATTACAATTTTTTTCAAGTTTCGTTAATTAGTAATTGCGAATATGCAGTATGTAGAGAAGAGCGAGGAATTATATACTACTGAAGTTTCTACGGAAGTAGAAACAGTCTCGAGCGTTATTTAGACAGTAGAATAAGTTCGCGCTATGTTCAGACACATAGCGATGAGTCGGCGTTCTCATACTTAATATTTGTCGGTATAGGTTGGAACTTGTCAACCATTAACACCTACGGTCAAATTTATACAGATAAAGTGTTGAAGAAAAAAAATGCTTTTACAGGTCAAAAAGTAGACGTACAAGCAAGATTTTTTAATGTGTGAAATCAGTTTACCAATTATAACTGCTTATAAATATTATTCAATATTAAATAGATGGAAGTATGAAATACTGGGAGTGAAGTTAGTCAAATACTTTGCCTCATACCGTTGTGGATGCTATTAAGATTAGTCGCAAATCCAACTATTAAACGAACAGTGATTTATTTATAAGCACCTTGCAAAAAACATGTGAGCTGCTGTAAGGGCTTTGTTCAGTACTGATTTAGTACAGTGTCTTTTTGATTTTATCCATCTCATTTATCTAGAGAGAAATCTTAAAACATTTAAAAACTGCACGCCGAGTCCTGAGATACGTGTTGTCAAAGAAAAAAAGGATTGCGCATAAAAGAATAGAAAAGTGCTGAAGATTTCAGACCATTTTGAACAAGAAGGGAAAAAAAGAGACGGAGTGAAAGATGCAAAGAGCAAAGGTGTTAATTCTCTCCGCCTGATGCTGCTGCTCTCGCGGCCAATCTATCTTTGCCGCGCGCTGATTGTCGATATTGTCCTCGTCATTCTAACTTGGACGCTTGGATTCTTGGAGAGCACCGCAACTTCTTGCGCACTCTCATATATTTTTCTCGCGAAAATCTAGACCGCTGCCGCCTGCGAATTCGTACACGGCACGGCAGCTTAAGTTTTATTTTTTTTTCTTTTTCCTTTGGTTCGACTCGCGCTGCTATATCTATATAAGGTGTACTCGTTACAGTTCATATAGTAAGGAAGGAAAAAGCAGCTTCTAGCGTATAGCTAGGAAAATAGAAATTGTATATTTTTATCGTTACTTCTGTAACCAACTATGGATGTTCTGTATTTCATTTGTGTAAAAAGATATGTGTACAATTAAAAAACATCTACAACTAAACTTTTAAAAGTGCTTAATGAGATATTGGCAAATTAAAAAGCGAATAATTAAAATGTTGTTTGCAGAGTAATAGATTGTCAATTGATCATGATTGCTAAATTTAAAAATATTATTTTTATTATATATGGTGGATTATTGCAATTTTTTTAAGGCCTCTATTTCTAAATGGGAAACCTTACTAATCAATTGCTTCTACAATCGCAAGGTATATTTTTCGTGTATTAGAAGTTATGTAATAGAAGCGGTAACTGTACGTTTATCTAACATAAAATCACATTTGAATGCTGTATTCTATACTTGTCAAGAATAATACAAAAGACGAAAAAAAAAATAAATCTCTATAAAAATGTTTGATAATAAGCTCATAAAAGCAACCTTACGCAATATGTTATATAAAGTTCCCGCGCGTGTAAGAAATGTATCATTATGGATAAGATCGATTTGATAGTCATAATAACTCATCCAAATTAAGTTTAAATTAATTCTTGAATGTGTTGTATCTTGGAGTAGGGCGTACACAGTATATCAGTTTTTATTCAGAAGCTCACTCGAACAAAATGAAACCAAAATAGTCTTAATGAAAGACTATTTTCACAAATTTGAGTGGTAGTCATGTTTAAACACTGCCTCATTTACGGTTCTTCTTCTAATATTACATTAAATTATTTATTCTCCATTTAGTATCGATTAATTTTACATTTGCATTGCATTAAATGAAGGGCGATATCTAGATAGGAATAATAATATACCGTCAAAGTTTGTGTATATTTTTGTTTTATTTAAATACAAAAAGCGTGGAAAAATACTCAATGAAACCTCGCACCTAAAAAAGCTTTCGAGCTATTTAAAGCTCAACGCTCTCATCGCCGAACGCCAAGTTTTCGATATCGATACACGCCAGCCGAGCTATTAAAGCCGAGTATAATTAATCAGAGAATAAAGGTGGATAGGATCTTGGCGACAGTAAACGGCTTGAGCGTCGCTTGAAAAAAAAAAAAAACGAAAAAAGAAAGTGGAAGGAAGGAAGTATATATGTGTATAGGAGAGAGGAGCGAGTTGCGGTAATGATTTTGCGCGATTCGCCATAAACTGGCGTAGCGGCATTTTCATTTTCCGGTGCGACGGGGTATCACGTGCCGAAAAGCGAGCTGCCCTCGTAAAAAGCCATCGGCCCTCCAACCCAAACGCATAGGAGACAGAGAGACGATTTTCCCTTCCTCCCTCCCAAGTGAGAGAAAGAGAGAGGCAGGAGTCAGCAGTAGCAGCTGGGGAAGAGAAGAGAGAGAGAGAGAGGGACACGAGGATGGCGCTCTGTGCCGGAAGGAGGCAGATAGTAAATGTAACGGGGGAGGAAACACTCGCTATACCTCCCTCCATCCTCGCGCACACACTTACAATATACACATAACCCTCGTACACCCGTACAAACGCGTTTGTACACGAACGTCCGATACATTTACGTTAAAGAGCACGCGGCGACGGCGACGGGAGGCTGTAAAAGCCCCGAGAGCGCCTGCATGTGAACCGCGATGTCTACGTATATACGCAAGTATATATGCATATATATACGATCCTGCAGGATGCACATCCGATGCAGTGCGTGCACACACAGAGCAACGAGACGATCCGTCGCGCGCGCGCGCACGGCCATGTGAATTTCCGCGACGGGCCTATATACACACAGAGCGAGCGTTGGATATACACATGTAGGCGCACCAATATATCTCTATACGGGTATAGGGTCGAGAGAGGTATATAGTAATGCGTGTATATAGTAAGGGGACGCAGAGAGTAAGAGCAGAAGAGAGATAGAGGGAGAAGGAGAGAGGGAGTGCGCGCGCTCTATGGGTCGCCCGGGCGGGTACACGGCCCTATGAGAAACGAAGATGGCGGCGGTGGTGGACCTTCTGGCGTGCAGCCTCTCTCTCTCTCTAGCTGCACTCTCGAGCTGTTTAGTCGGACCGACTGGATGCGGTGCTGGCCAGCGGAATTAGGGAGTGGATGGAGAAGACCAGTTGAGTGTGTCCCGTGGTACACGATATGCAAGACGTATTTATACTCCTGGGATATGGCGGGGGGATCAAATCCCTGTCGATTTTGCGTATCATTACGGGAATAACCGACGAGAAGGTGGATACAGCTAGTTTTGCTTTTCGAATATAATCGCGGACGACGCAGCGTGAACTCTTCCATGTAGTGCGAGGTAGGGGGAGATGGAGAGGGGAACCGTAACTTCTCGGCGCGCACAATTATACGTACCGAAATAATGTGCATCAGAGCGCACAGAGAGATGACGTTTAACATCGAAGTAGATGAAGACGGTATAGGACAGACGGCGGGAGAATATACCCAAAAACACGGCCCTCTTCTTTTGTTCGCACGCGACCGTGAGAGATAACGAACAAAAAAAAATAAGACGACCGGAGATCTGTGCAGTACGAAATCCCACAGAACCAGCGAGAAAGAAAGAGAGAGAGAAGTTAATATCTTGCTTTTTCTGGCTCTCTTTCTCTGTCTCGCCCAGCATCCCCTGCTAACCCTCTCTGTTCCGACAAGCTGCCACCACGTTGACGCTCAAGCGCGCCTCCGTATACACGTACGAATACACCACCACCAGCTGCAACGCACCCGCGAACGCGTGCGCGCGCGTATTCTCTCTCTCTCTCTCTCTCTCTCTCGCTCTCTCCCTCTCTCGCTCCTCGTCCCTCTTCGTTCTTCTCCTTCTTCTTCTTCTTCCACTACTCTCGGACGTTTCACTGCGCTTCCCTCATCGCTATATATCGACGACTAAACTGTATACCGCGCGACGCTCTCTTCCTCGCCCTCGGGCCTCTTCTCTCTCTCTCTCTCTCTTTTTCTCTCTCGTACGCGCAACTGTCGCCAGTGGCAGCACCAATAGAGCCAACAAACGTACATATATATGTATATATGTACAATGCATAGAAAGAGCGCGGGAGATCGAGAACAGTTGTGCCGCGTGCGCGTTAACACCCGATGAACACCTCTACTCATCGTTACATTTATACGTATATATAATAGTGCTTATATATGTCCGACTCTTCTTCTCTATATGCATATAAAACTTCACTCTCCACTTCTTTCTCTCTTCTTCTTTTTCCCGTCGTTCGAAATGGCGATCGGCACGTCATCTATATATCCCCGACGATCGAGTCGTATTGTATACAAGCACGTGCAACGCGAGTTCGAGCGCGCGCGCGTCCCTGCCCGACTGGAACAGCAGCAGCAGCAGCAGCTGTATCACACATCGATCCCGCGCTTCGACGTTCACCAGTGCGCGATCGCGATGGGTCTAAGAGCTCTGCCGGCGGTGGCTGCAGCTGCAGCATCGGTGCGCGCAGACTTGTTCCTCCTCTCCTCGCGAGGGGAGACGGAGAGCTGCGCGTCTGTGCGCGCACCGAGGGATATAGGTGTGCCAGCAGCTACAACAGCAGCGAGGCTGTGCCGAGTGCGTCGAGGAGAGGGAGGGAAGGAGGGAGGGTCGAGGGCTAACCTCCCTACCTCCCTACCTCCCTCTCTCCCTTCGCCCCCCGTATAGCCATTATACACGTCCCTCATCTTTCTCTCTCTCCCTTGGATACGCGCTCTCGCATTCCCCCCCCCCCCCTCTCTCTCTGTCCCTCTGTTTGCTGGTCGTCGAGCGAGAGAGAGAGAGAGAGAGAGAGTGCGGAGGCAGCAGCAGCGAGGAGTGTGCGCGCGCTCTCGCGTTCCGGGCCAGCAGCCGAGGGTCTGTATCCCCCGAGCAGTAGTAGTCGGGCGACGAGGCGATGCTCCCCGACGATTGACACGCACGACGCGGGACGGAGACAGACGGCAACTCTTTTTTGGCATCTTCCTCCTTCTCTCTCCTGGCTCCCTCTTCTCTTTTATCCCCAAGCCCCGAATGGTTCCGATCGTCCACCTTGCTCATCGTCGTCGTCATCGTCGTCGTCGTTGTTGTCTCTCTGCCAACGCTCCCACCGACACCACCACAGCCACACTCGTCGCCTGCAGCAGCAGCAACCGAATATCTCGCCCTCGAACGCCGCTGCTGCTGCTGCTGCTGCTGCCGCCGCTGCTCTCTCTCTCCCTCCTCTCGCGCAGCTTTGATCCACTGGTCTCGCCTCGCTCCTCTCCTCCGCCTGTCGGTCCGCTGTCGGAGCGCCAACTGGTGCCGCTGCCGCTGCCGCTGCCGTTGCCGCTACCGTTGCCGCTGGTCGCGCGCGCGACGCAGCCACGCGACGACGACGGATTTGATCGGCGCCGATGCGCTTGAGAGAGACGGAGACCGAGAGAGAGAGAGAGGAACCGCCTCCAGGCAGCATCGCACACCAGCCAGTGCGTCCGCGGTATACCAGTTAGCGGATGCAGCAGATCCGCGACCACGATGACGAGGAGCAGATAATAAGTGAGAAGAGGAGGAGGGTGGAGGTCCGTCAGTATTCGGGTGTCCAGTGTCGTCGCCGTGATCATCGGTTCTTTCGATCGATTCCGTTTACCGTGTGTGTGTGTGCGTGCGTGTCCGTCTCTGCCTCCGTTCTTCTCTTCGCTGTATACCCAATGTACCATCGCCGCCCCTATAGCTGCTGAAACTCTCTTTTACTGCGTCTGGCCTCGCGAGCGTGCGCCACCGATTTACTACCCCCAACGGCATCACAGTGCGTTACATACACACACGCACGAGTATAAGGCCTTACGGGGAGTGCATCGCGGAGGAGGACGAGGTTGCCGAGAGTCTACTCTTTGCATTTTGGAAGAGAGACAGAAAGGGAGAGATAGAGAGAGATAGGGACGGCAGTCCCGGCCTCTCGCGTTTACCTCGTGATTTTCCGTACAAGGAGGAGTGCCGTGGACCGAGAGGGAGAGAAAGACAGAGAGCGAGAGAGAGAGGGGGGGAGAGGACCGTCGCAGAAAGATGGATTCGTCCGAGTAAGTCGAAAACCCTCTCGTCGATTTAATACATCCGCGTCGAGGAGCACCGAAGAGAGACAGAGAGCAAGAGAGATAGAGATAGAGAGAGAGAGAGAATAGAAAAGAGTAGAGAGAAGAGAGAAGAGAAGAGAGCCTGGGGGACAGTCCAAAAGACGCGAACCACTGGGTGAGACGAGTCCGCGAGGGAGTAGTGCGAAGGAGGAACGGTGAAAACGGTGCCAAGGAAGAAGAGGAGGTGGTATACGGATAAGCAGAGAGAGAGAGAGAGAGAGAGACTGAAGAAGCGAGGGAGCAGGAGAGAATAACGGGAACACAGAAGGGAGAGCGAGAGAGAAAGAAGCTGTCGCAGCATCATCGCGCGAAGGTGCGCGCGCGTGAGAGCGCGATCGGATCGTCCCCGAGAGCGAGCGAGCGAGCAAGAGAGAAAGAGAGAGAGCGGGCAAGAGCGCGAGATAGCTCTGAAGGGAGAGAAACAAGAAGGGAGAGGGAGAGGCGACGGGCAGTGTCGCGTTCGCGGGACCGCGGGTGATTTCACTTGCACATAACCTCACTCTTTTTTCACCACACACACACACACACACACATATATACATATATATATATAT